>VCCN01001529.1:921169-941925 GCA_006491835.1 Architeuthis dux
CCTGGGGTGCACACACCTCCAAGTGTTGCATAAGGCAATTTTTGGAATTGTGAGAAGAAACGTTTTTCACTTTATTTCCAGCCACTGTTTTTCATTTATAAAAAGCAGGTATGTCACCTCTTTTCATGGACTTATTCTGCAGTTGGGGAGGCATATTTTTCCTGTTCAGTCTTACAGTGCTATACATATCTGTTTGTTGAGCAATAAGGCGGTCAGCTAAGTTAGGACTTGTGTAGTAATTATCTATGGTAAGACAATACTCTTTTTGGAGCAATGGTTTCAAAAGGGACATCAAAACACATGAAGATATTCTCCAGGTTAGTGAATTCATGAACAAATTGGATTCCTTTCCCAACATATATAATGAAGGTTCATACATAACCAGTACTAGATTCACAAAGCATAAAATATTTTATACCGAATCTTGAAGGAATCAAAGGAAGGTATTGAATCCATCCAAACATTCTGTAGTAGAAATGGGTAGGGGAAAAACACTGACACAGCTTCGATGCAATGATTCCAACGGCACATCAATGCTGCAACACTGGAATGATTCCTTCAAGAGACACTTTCTCACTTATCACAAACTCTGAACGGCTAGGACGTCATTCACAGTATAAGTCCCAAACATGGTTCAAGCGTGGCTTCTAGTGGCGAGTCGAGAGCAAACTGCAGAGCCCTCGTGGCTGGGGCCTGTTATAGCCAGCAACTCACCACTTCCGAGTTGCTGGCACTCAAGATACGGGTCACCCATGTTCCACTTCGTCCATATATGTCAGCTTCACTTGGCTTTTGTTTTGCTGTACCTCAAGCAGGTCATTTGCTCGGGCGAATCCATTCCCACCTCGCCGCCACACCTTCCTCTATAACATACGAGGCTTTCATCAATTGTTATGTCCCTTTTTGGAACATACAAAAATACAAAACAATAAACTTTGTAGATTTCCTTGAGCTTAGGATTTGGGTGTGTAGTCTCATCAGAAGTCTCATTATTTGAGAAATGAAGACATTGTTTTATCTTTTTATAGCATGTAAGAGCAGTGGTGGACCTAAATTTTGAGGGCCCTGAAGCTTGAACTGTTATGGGGGCCCCTTCGCAACCACCGACAATAGGGCAACATCCAACAAGGTCCAAAGGGCCTTGCTGCCTTTTCAAGGACCTCGAGGCCCAAAGTGCAGAGAGCGAGGGTGATGGGGTGGAGTCCTTGAAAATGGGGGCAAGTAGTAATCCCCTCCCAACCAGAAACGAGGTATAGGTAACCACTGTTATCTTCTTAAATGGGGTTTGGGCAAAACCACGGATATCAATTTATTTTTTGCTTTGAAAGCAATTTTGGAGGCATTTCCAAAGCTTATTTTGGTATGCGTAGACCACAATGTCAGAATCACAAAACTTTACATGCTTTGAGGTAATGTAGTTGTTAACGTTTGTAAAAAAGTGGATTGTTCTCATTTTAGTAGGTCTACAGTGTAGTGCCAAGACTCATCAAGAGTTAGGGAAATGTTATAAAGATGCATCCTAAAATGATGATATAAAACATATCAAAGACTGCATCAATATAATCTTATATTTTAGACACCTATGAGAATACATACTACATGATGCACATTTTAAAAAATACCCTTTTTTCTGTTTTTTTAGTAATATATTCACGTACAGTTTTGTCACATGAGATCTTCCTTGCAATGTCATTTTCTAGAGAAAATAGGCATAAAGAATTTAAACACTCTTCTGTCATGGCAGACTGAAGGATAGCTTTGAGAAATCCTTTTCTGCTTCTGCTTCACAGCTCGTGATAGGCATTGTCAAGTACAGCTTAAGTGCAATAGTAATATCGGGGAACACTTCAATTAGGTGTTGCTGCTAAAACATAAGCTGAAGAATTTCTACACTTTGCATTCTAGATGGCGTGTTTTCTTCTGTGTTCTGGGATTTCCTAATAAGTTTAATACTGTCCTCATCAATTTCAGCATTGTTCTCCAATTCTGAGAGGAACTTGAACCATTTTGCAATCTGCTCATATGGGTCAATCCTCTTGCATAACTGGATTATCAAGCAGTGATAGAGTTGATTTAGAATTTCTATCTTAAATTTGTCAGCTCCGCTAAAAGAAGCACTACTTGTTCCATCTGGAAATTTCTTTGCAACAATGCATTTGAAAACATTAGAATAACTGTTAGAACCTTTTTATCTGTTGAAACATTTATATATAGTGGGGCCACTTATCAAATAATTGTGCATTTTGTGATAAAAGCATAAAATTTGGTGCACTTATAGCCAAAGACATTCCCCAAATAATTGGATATGGAGCCATCATGAATTTTTAATACGTCGTCCATGGCAGCCCTTTCAATATGTCTGCCAGTGACAACTGTTTTTAGATCAATTTTTCTATCAGCATTGGATATAATATGAAACAAAACTCCTGATTCACTATCTGACAAATCGCTAGAGTCATTTTCAGTTTCTTCGGCCATTACAAATCAGCGGTATTTCACTAACAAATTTTAATAAGCGAAAAACTAGTCTGTCAATGGTAACAAACTCCAATGAACGAATGACCTACCAGTGCACCAAATTACCATATTGACTGTATAAGAGCAAAAACCTCTGCTCAATGCTCAAGGTGGATGAATATTTTTTGTTTATGTCTCAAAACATAACGATGCAAGAATTTATGTCCAGCATCTTTCTTTTTGCACCCAAAAGCTTTTGGATGAGAATTCTCAACATCATCCCCATACATTAGAAGAATTCTGGCGAGAATCGATATAATTCATTAAAGGGTTAAAAATCATTGTCATTTATACATATAAAAGCTGCATAGTGCAGTAGTTAGCCTTACAAACCAGTTACAGCAAGTTTGTTTCTCCCTAAAAGCTCAATGAAGAGAGCCTTGTGCAAAAGTTAGCACACTCCAAACAAATATTGATTCACACATGAATATACACAGAGACATGGAGCCAAATGGGTTTATATCATTTACATGTCTGGTTAGTCACTCAATAGAAACCATAACCTGACCCACATTGTTTTGCAGTATGCTGTGTGTGTGTGTGTGTGTGTGGGGGGGGGGTCAATTAGAAAATTGGATAATTGGGGGTTGTTAACTATTTATGAGTTAATATGAGTTGTGTCCCCCTTCATGATTGGCTGTTTGGAATAGCTCAAGGTAGATGGCACTGGACTGGGAGTGATTTACATAGTGCTGGGTTATTGACCATTCAGGCTAGCTTTGGGGTGCCATCATTACTATATTAGCTTCCCACTTACTAGGGAAAGACTCTTGAATTGCCAACCCAGATGAGTAAAGATCAAGTGAACGGCAGTGCTAATAATTTTGAATTGGATATTTTGACAGGGGGGTGATCGTGGAATAAGTTAATTCTCCCATCTTTTGTTGCATCACTAAAAAGTCCAAATTTTCAAAAACCAAGCATGAACACTGCTGGACACAAACTAAGGGACCAATTTAGCATGAACACTGCTGGACACAAACTAAAGGACCAATTTAGCATAAAATTACACTGTAAGTTGAACCCACCTCTAAAAGAAAAAAAACTTACTTTTGGAGTGGAATTTTTCTAGACATAAGTAGTAAATGTTTAAATTTTCAGCTCTCTACCTCCTTTAGTGTGGCCTGTACACATAACACATACATAGCCGGCCGGCCAGTCAGCCAGAATCATATGTTTGACAGTTTCGGTTGACGGTTTCTATTACATACACTGTGTGTGTACGTGTGAAGAGTTGGCTTAATGGGTGACAGCATGGAAAATAGAATCAATGAACCAAGTTCAAATTCTGGCTGAGGTATTTTGTGTTCATTTCACACTAATGCCCTGGAGAAAGAAATGAATTCACCTCTCCAAATAGGTCAGGTATTACTCCTTGCTGCTCGTACCATGTAAACCAGAACAACCTGTTGCACCTCATTTGGGGAGGAGGTGAGAATTGCCAGATAACCCCCATTGCTCTGAGAAATACCATATAAAGTTAAAGAGAACTGCAAAGTGAAACCCATTGAATTTGAAATTTCATGTATTGCCCAGAAATAAGGAAAACAAAGAGTTTCCCAAAACACTGAGTCGATCGTTCAGATGGTATAATGCTTAGCACATCTGCCTCATATGCAGAAGGTCTTGGGTTCAATTCCTGGTATGAGCGAAAAATGTGGAAAACTCTTCATTAGGACAAATTTCCCTGTGCACTCAGTAACTAATTGAGTACACTCGAAGCTGTGTGATTTGGGTGGAGGTATCCCTTCAGTGGACTTGCATCCTGCCAAGGAGGTGGTCATAAAGCTTGTTGGAATCAAGTCCTAGTCTTGACCAGACTTGAAACTTGCAAGGATCACTAAACTGACGCATGCAACAGAATACATACTCCATTTGGAGTTGTCTCTTAAGAGATGGGACGCTTTACCTTTACCTTGCTAAAGTCTATGGATTGTGGATTTAATTCACGATGGAGATATATACATATCGTTATTGTATCTGGTTGGCATGAAAAGTTACAGCTAAAAATATGAAGCTAGGTATTTAGCATTCTACAGGGAAATTTGAACTTTATAGTCCACATTCTATAGATTGTGGATTTAATTTTTGATGGAGATATATACAAAATGATATCGTTAGAAAGAGGATTTCCTCTGCTTTTCAACAGAGTATCTTGTCAATTTGCACCTGTTGAGCATAATAATGAGAGTTGTCGCTTAAGAGACAGACGCTTTACTTACTTAAACAAGGTGTCACATGATGAGGTTCAAAAGGAGATTAATTCTCAGACAATTTTTCTTTAAACCTTAAAAAATTTTGGCCCTTGTAAATTCTTTTGATTATTTGCAAAAATTTAATTTCATTCTCTAACAAAAATTTTAATCCTAATTAAAAACAAAATAAATAAATTTAATTGCCCTTTTCAAAAAAAATCTGCAGTGTGAGGTAGCAGCTATGAATTCTGCATGAAGAGATGTTGGTATCAAAAGCTACTCTTCATCTACATATATAAAACGCTATGTGGATCCATGCCAAGAATGATACGCTGATCCTAGCCACAGTGCACAGACACTACGCTGATCCTAGCCACAGTGCACAGGTACTATACTGATTTTAGCAGAAGTGCCGAGGATGATACTTTGATCCTAGGTACAGCACACAGATACTACACTTGTGTTAATAAGTATTCGTTCACTAATCTTTATAAGACAATAACATAGAAGAAACAGTCCCCAAAACGGTCACCACATTTATAGTTCCTCAAAACAAAAGGGCCGCAACTCAGTATCAACAAGAGTGCAAAGGGAGATAACCAAAACATCAATGTTGCTAGTGTTCTCATCTGAGGTTTTTAGTAATCACTGATGCAGCGAGTCTCTTAGGATCTCAGAGGAAGCTCTAGCCTTTGTCAGACAGTCTGAGACCTGGTCACGACCCTTGTTCCATTCTATTGGGATTTCCTCCTTAATTTTCATTTCCATAACTCTTGCCACATCAATCCTCAGATGTCGATCACTTACAAGATTAGTTGAATTCAAAGTCTTTACAAGTGATGAGTTATCAGTTTTGCAGAGTACTTTTGGTAATCTAGGCAGTTGAAATACCTCCTGTGTCATAGACGCTACTAAAACACCAGCATCAGCTGCTTCACAGAGTGCAAGAGTCTCTGATGCCAATGGACTCTTTGTTACTCAATCCAGTTTCTTTGATGACCAACAGAGAGGAGCCACTCTGTCCATACTACCTCCAACAAAGACAACAGAACCACCTTGTGATGAACTATCTTCCAGGCTGGCATAACAAGCATTTAGAATAGCTGATAATGTTCAAATCTGAAGACCTTCCCGACTTTGGAAAAGATATGGAACCCTTCTTGGATTCAAGCTTTGATAAGGCTTTATTAGCCTCAAACAGGATCTTCACTTTAGGATGCTTCCCAGTGTTGCTCATTCTACATACATCAAACGATATATCTGGACGAGTCTGAGTCGACACCCACATCATCTGACCTGCAAGTCTTTTTAACTCACACTTCTCATCTCCATTTAACTTATCATTTTTCCTCAGTGACCTTCCTTTATTTATTTCTATTGGAGATATGGATGATATGT
Organism: Architeuthis dux; assembly: GCA_006491835.1. Taxonomy (NCBI): domain Eukaryota; kingdom Metazoa; phylum Mollusca; class Cephalopoda; order Oegopsida; family Architeuthidae; genus Architeuthis; species Architeuthis dux. Next base: position 927,280 of record VCCN01001529.1, read on the forward strand.
ATAAATCTTGATCTAGAGTAATTCTATTCTTGTATTAATTAACATTCAATCCTAAATACTTGAATGTTCCACTCTCATGAGTTACCACTTTAAATTTCTCTTTCAATATTGTAATCGTATCTTTCTCAAACAATTCATTCCCACAGAAAACAAAATCATCCACATGTATTGCCAGAATAACAATCAAGTTTTCATTTGCATCATGACAAAGAAATAATGCATTGTCATAAATACTCACTACTCCTCTCAGTTCAAACAATACTTGAGTGACTCTCTTGTACCATGATCATGGTGCATCATTCAACCCATAAGATGCATCTCTTCAACTTCCAGACCTGCGATTTTGGACATACATAGGAAGGTGGCTTAAGGAACACAGCTGTCTTCAGAATATCACCCTGCAAAAATGCTGAGGTGAAATCAAGGGTCTACACTTGCCAACTCATAACTGATGCAGTTAACATTACTAACCGCATAGCTTCACTTGAACCTTCCTCATTGCATCATTATCTTCGTATTTTTCAGTAATCACCCATCTTGTGGATACAGTTTTTGATACAGTTTTCTGCCGTTTGTAAGGAACACATTCATATACCTCATTGTATTTCTTGATGCTTAGCATCTATTATGTCTTTTGCTCATTCCTGCTTAGCAGTTAGCAAAACCATGTGTTCCCGCTCAGCAGTTAGCAAAACTATGTGTTCCCGCTCAGCAGTCAGCAAAACTATGTGTTCCCGCTCAGCAGTCAGCAAAACTATGTGTTCCCGCTCAGCAGTTAGCAAAACTATGTGTTCCCACTCAGCAGTCAGCAAAACTATGTGTTCCCGCTCAGCAGTCAGCAAAACTATGTGTTCCCGCTCAGCGGGTTAGCAAAACTATGTGTTCCCGCTCAGCGGGTTAGCAAAACTATGTGTTCCCGCTCAGCTTCTTGAGGTACCTCTCTTCACTGATCAACATGATTCTAATTAATACAAATAGGATCTTCATTCTCCTCTTCTGGTCTTATATTCATCCAATGACTATTTTCCTATTAACCTTGGCTGTGTGGTCATAACATTTCCTTTTTTCCACTCCTCATTTCCATTCATTTTAAATTCAACAATTTGATTCCTGTCTAGTTTTTCCTGTCCTATGTTTTAACCCAGTAATACCATCACCAACTTCATCGATATGTATTTCAGTTTCTCCAACATCCAGATCCAGAACTTCATTTTCCTCATTGAACAGATCTTCATTCTCTATAGTTGTATCTCTCACATGCAACTTCATTATTTGACATGGATGCATCCTGTAGAATTCTCCTCCATGCCTAATTAGTACAAATTGACCTTTTCTGCCCAACAGTTTAGCTGGACCACACCATCCTTTGAGGTTTTGTCTTCTATAAGTAAATCTGGTCACAAGCAACAAAATCATCAGATTCTTTCATTGGCCTCAGCTTCCATGAAACTCTTTCTTGCTGCATGGAGAGCATTTAAATTCATTCTCACCATGTCACTAGTCGTAGAGGATTCCCTAGCAGATAACTGGACAGTCAAAATTGTGGTTATGTTAATATTGGAGCCAAATACGATTACATTTGGACTATGTCCAGAGTGATTGAGGAGTCCATTTTTAGCACTGATAGCCCCTGCCAAGGCTATTTCTGGTTCACACTTCTCATCTTCTGTTTTTTTCATTGCTTCAGCTACTATCAAATTGTGGCGCTCCACAGTGCAATTGCTAAATAGATATTCTGCAGGGGTAGTGCAGGTTTCAATGTTGAGTTTTTCATTCATTTGCTGGTAGTGATCATTGTTAAATTCACCCCCATTGTCATTCAAAAAGTGACCAGGAGTTCCAAAATAAGAGATTGATCCAATGCAGAGTGCATAGATACTACACTGATCCTAGGCAGAAGTGCCAGGGATGACACTTTGATCCTAGGCACAGCACACAAATACTCTTATCTTAAGCAGACATACCAATGCATATGTAAACTAGAAAGCACTCAGTGAGGGCACACCTCTGTCAATGCCACTAAAAAATTCTGAATGAAATTCCATGAGAACTTCTAGAGATATCTCGCGGACAGGAAATAAAAATGTGCTTTGGACATATAACTACAATGTAGGGGAGGTAATTGGGCATAGATCCACTCCCAAATTTAATCAGTTCTTCCTTTGCCTATTGTCCACCCTTCCAGAGAATCTGAATTAAATTCATTTAGAACTTTGAGATATCTTGCGAACAGGAAAAAATGCAAACCAACAGACACGACAAAAAACATACCTCTTCGTTGACAGTGGCAAATAATCCAGTCATTTTTTATAGGTACTATGCTAGTAATTAAATAATAGGTAGCTATTTATTTGTAAACTTAAAGTGTTTTTTTGACTTGCCACTCATTGTTTTGCAGCTCTAAATAAACAATGTTGTTTCAAACGTGACAAAAATTAAACGGTCAGTATTGCGAACTCTCAGAGGAAATCTTTAAAAGAATTTAAGCTATTACATATAAAGTATAGCAAACCAATGTGTGATATGGCATTGCCGGTCTGGTTTAAAAAAAAAAAAAATTTTTAAATTAATTAATTCACATGAATTTATCTGAATGAAGTGTTTTCTATTATTGATAACGATATGTAATTTTTTCATGCTCTGCGATTATTGTAATGTGTTTTTTTGTTCTTTTTTTTAATGTATTTTTTAATGTTGCTGAAACAATATTTTATAATGAGATGCCCACAGAGGCATTATATATAAATAAATAAATTTTTTTTAAAAATTAATTAACTCACATGAATTTATCTAAATGAAGTGTTTTCCATTATTGATAACGATATGTAATTTTTTCATGCTCTGTGATTATTGCAATGTTTTTTGGTCTTTTTTATGTATTTTTTTAATGTTGACAAGACAATAGAGGCATTATATATAGCTAAAAAAGTTTTAACAGTTATGGAAAAATATTAACTCTTGCATTGCCATATTGTTCTGTCTTCTGTCAGAGTCTCTCCAGTAGCTACGTTACCAGGTTAATAAAACATAGCAACTGGTTTGAGAGGTATTCAGAAAACAAATACGACTTGTACCTACAATAAATTCATGGGAAGAATGTACTTTTTTGTTGAAAAAGAAAAAAGAAGAAACAACCTAACAATTCAGCTAAAAACCTGCTCCGAAACATAAAAAAGTCACATACAATAGTGAATAGGATTCAACAAAAATCAAAAGCAGTTGATGGCATCGAGACAAATATGCAGGATTCAGTAAGTTAGAGGAATTTCTGTCACATGTCAGTTAACAGCTATAGAAAATAATTCATTGGAATATTTGAAGACACAAAGAAACTTTTCCTTCCTATTCAAGCCAGTCATTAACTGTAAGAAATTCTTTCATTAAAAAAAATATATAAGTAAAAAGTATGTATGGTCTTTTCTCCTCTATTTCTCTACAAAAATCTGTGTATGTAAATACCTGGGCTTATTTTTAGTGTCAAGTAGAATGTTAAAAGTCCTTTGTGTTCCCCCATGAAAGAAATCAGAAATGCATTGAAATTTTGTCAGTTTTTTTGCATAGTTATTTATCTGAACTTGGAACAGGTATATGCATTTACTGAACTGGATGTAGCCGGACAATTCGGGCCCGGACAAGACGGTCACGGACAACTCGGCTGCCAATATTTCAAATCCAGACATTTCAGCCATGTTTCATTTTTAAAGGTAAAAATGACTATCTAGACAGGATTTAAAACGAAATAGAATCAAAATATAAAATCTAATGCAATTTACAATAATAATAATTTCTATAGTTTTGAGAAGGGTCAGTAATATTCAAATGGTTCTTCGGATGATTGAACTCCTTGTCATTTGTGTTGTAAACAACATTTCGGACAATCCATTCTCCGGCCTTCTTCAGGTGTAAAATCCAAGTGTGATGGGTTAAACAGAAGTTATGTTTAAAGCGGATAACCCTTATAGCACATGGCCCAGGTGTTTCTGTGTCTTTGTCTTGTTGGGTTTAGGTTTGTTGAGAAGTGGAAGCCACATCGGGTTGAAATTCCGACTTGTCTGGCTAATGTATTAAGTTAATTCATGTTTGTTGTTTAGTGTTTTATATATCTTTTTTCAACTTTTTATAGCTAGTTTTTGTTTATTTTCTTGAGTAATGTTATTTAACATTTTATTTAAATAAATAAAAAAAACAAACAAACAAAAACTAGCTATAAAAAGTTGAAAAAAGATATATAAAACACTAAACAACAAACATGAATTAACTTATTATTGTAAATTGCATTGGATTTATATATTTTCATTCTATTTCGTTTAAATCCCGTCTAGATAGTCATTTTCATCTTTGTTGTCTGTGGCTGAGTTGTCTGTGGCCAAAAATTCTCAATGAATTTCAATAAAACTTTCTGGAAAAGTAGCCCACAGGGTAAGGAGAAAATTAATAAAATATTAGGGCAGATGTAAGAATTCTTTTTGAATAGAGAGATATTTTTTCCCCATACCTTTATGTATTTACTCACGTTTGTTCACACACTATCTCCAAAAGTTCTCAATGAATTTCAAAGAGATTTGTGGAAGGGTGGGCCATGGGCTAACAAAAAATTTAAATATTTTTTAACAGATCCAGGAATTTTTCACAGTGATTTCCCCTGCATTGTAGCTATATATGAACTGATTTTCATTCAGTTTTTAGTGACAATGCCATTGGCAGAGGTATCGGCTCTCTTTCTAGTTTAATAAGTAATAAATGGAATGAGAAATTACTATTATATATTGCTGGAAGCAAAAGATAAAGTAATGTTGAAAAACATTTTGCTTAACACACAAGAAAATATTTTCAAGTTTATTCACATCCTTTTCAGACAACATTTTAAAAAAAATGTTAAACCCCCTTAATCTGTGTTGCCAACTCAAAAAATATTTTCGTGCTAGTTTTACTGCCAAAAAGTGCTAATCTTTTTAAATAGCCAAAATGGCCAAAAACCACAAAAAAGACACTGAAAATGGCCAGAAAATGGCCAACACATTTAAGCGAAAACATGCAAATTTAGCACTTTTTTCCACTGCCCAAACAAGAAACACGCTGAATTTAGCGCGAAACGCACTAAATCGGCAACACTGCCCTTAATGGATTATCCTAAGTAAAGTCTATTAGACATTGTCAACATAGGTTTCTTCAGTTTTTAAGTTGATCTGGCTGGCTGGCTGGCTATGTATTGCGCATACAGGCTGCACCAATGGAGCCAGGGCTAAAATTTTGAACATTTACTCCTTTAAATTCACGCCTAAAATAATTTGCAATGTAAGTTTATCCTAAATTGGTCTTTTAGTTTGTATCCAGCAGCATTCACACTTGTTTTTTTAAAATTCAGACTTTTAGTGATCACTGTTCAATAAAAGGCGAGAAAAGTAACTTATTCATTGATCGCCGCTTTTTCTAAAAAAATGTTTAATTGATCACCCCAAACAACATGCTGCCAAGATCTTGGTGACATGACGGTTTTCTATTGAGTGACTAACCAGACCTGTTTTTATATTTTAGTCTTTTCAGAACATTACGAGTTAACTCATTTACAAAATAACATGATTTTGGACTGAACCAAAACGATTTGGACATCCGGTTACATTTTAGAGCAAGAACGAGTCTATCTTCTTATGCCCAGCAGCAAAATCTGTTGCAACAAACAATTTTAGCTATTTCTGAGATAAATGTTGTGTTTTATGGCAGTTATATAGTGGGAAAATGATTCACCACTTGCTAGCAAGGATTTTAACACTATGGAAGAGGTTGATGAACACATCTACCTAGGACAGGTAATAAAGTCAGAGAAAGACCATGACAGCAAAATAAAACAACACATAACGATAGGTTGGAAAGCATTCGGAATGAATAGAGACATTTTGAAAAGCACCTTGTCAATGTGCTTAAAGTGTAAAGTATACAACGGCTTCAAAACAAGGAAATTAAAACGAGCTGAAAACCAACTTAGAATAGCAGAGAGCCATGGGAAAAGCAATGCTAGGGATAGCTCTAAGAGAAAGAAAAAGATCAACATGGATCAGAGGGAAGACTGGAGTAAAGGATATTATACAAATAATTAAGCAGTAAAAATGGAGATGGGCTGGTCACCTAGCAAGAAGAAATGTCAATAGATGAGGGGGAAAGTCTAACCGATTGCAGTAGAAAAAACCAGATACAAGATGGAGAGAGGAGATAGAAAAGTTAGCTGAGACTCAAAATTATTTGAAATAATTATTTATTTATGCTGGCAAATATGTTATGTATTTCCTGACAAGAAATATCAAATATGACATTTCTACACCTTGACAGAAAGTTATTAAAAATTTTTTTTCCAACTAGTGCATTTTCTTCAGGCCAGGCTCCCCCTGTTTGACATTTTAAGGCTTGGCTTCATGGGGCTTGTGTGCTGAATAACCCTCCAGCCTGTGTGATGAAGTTTTAATGTGAAGTGTGACTTGCGCATGACCGACTGCCCCCTTTATACCAACAGTTTGCATCCTATGGTCCACCAAGGTGGCACAATTAGGAACAAGGATCCTAGGTCTTATGTTTGACAAGAGTTCCCTTCTCTTGGCAGATGCTATGGGGGTCAGCCACCCTTTGCAGGAATATTCCGACAGTATGGCTGACATGGGTAGTTAAACCACAGGACGTGAACACTCCAGGGAGGCATTCATTTTCCCGGAATTCACTTTCCTGAAGTTCAATTTGCTGAACGTTAATTAGCCAAATCATGACTAGGCTGACTTATCTTCCCGACTGTCTATTCGCTTGAAAAACAAAGGAAAACAATTCAAGTTACCCAACCGGCCATTCTTTTGTATTTTGTTATTTACAAAAACACTGGTTAATTTTTTTTTTTTAAATTACTGCAATGTTTACATAGAAAAAGGTGGCAATCTATTAATTGTAGTATTTATTTACGATAAGATTTAATATTTACAATATATATCATGTTTAAGATTTATAGAAAAAAAGGATTTTTTGATTGAGTATTTATTGTCAATAATGACAGTATTATTTATGTATGTGTATAGCTAATTTTTCACTTTCAAATGATTTAAAGTATGTGGGGGGGGGGTTAAACGGCAGGAAAACTTTTTTTTTTAAAATTTGCTTATTTAAATAATTAAATGAATAAATTAGAATGAAACAAATCTTGGCCAATTTTCGCTATGGCAGATCATATGCCAGTTGGGAAACTCAAATTGTCTTTGTTTTTCAAGCTTAATAAACAGTCGGGGAGTCAGCCTAGTCCAGATTCGGCCAATCAACGTTCAGCAAATTGAACTTCAGGAAATTGAACCACACCCACACTCTGTAGTTGGTAGATTCCTGAGCTGGCTATAGAGTTCTACATTCCTATGAAGGAGAATCACGACAGTACGGCTGTCTGTGCAAGTTGAAGCATGGACCTGAAACACTCCGACAAACAGATGTGCTCTGACTGTAGAGGTCTGCTTCCCCCTCAGAGGAGTAACCCAACAGAATAGCAGCCTCTGCAGATTGGAGCCCAGGTTAGAGACACACCCCTAGAAAAAAGGGGGGAAAAGGAAATGAGGGGATTAGCTTGATTTATTAGCAACTGGAACAACAGATATAGTATAGGGGATATAAGTATATATCTAACTTTATATATCTAACTTTATCTGCCTGCTTAACAGTCTAACTGGCTTGGTCATTTGGTATAAACCCCCACCTCGCTCGCACTCCTGTTTTACCCTTTTTGGCAAGTGCAGCGGTATGGTTGCCCTGGGTTAGAATCGGAAGCCCCTTGATGCTATGCTAGGGTTTGTGGATTTCTTTTTTCTCTACTTTTCTACTTATAATATCAAACGTCCTCTCCCACCTGACTGGTCATGCCAAAACAACCCCTCCAAAGCTTCCCACCTTTTCCCTACATTAGAACTTCCCCCTCCCATCTCTCGCACTGGTTGACCCCTCCCTTTATGGTCTTCTATTTTCTTTGCTGGTGGGGGGTGGGTATATTTTGTCTTTTTTTGTTTATCTTGAATTAATTATTCAGTCACTCAAATTGAGAAATTTTATCCCACAGCCTTTTCATTTTTCAAACTCAACATTAGGTTTTTGAGAACTTCAGCTTGTGGCAATAAAAGGGTTAATTTTAAAAAGAATTAATGATAAAAAACCAGTAGCGAAAAAATGTTGATAATAAAGAGAGAATAACAGCAGCAAATAAAAATAAAAAATAAAAAATAGATAAGCAGTAGGTAGGGAGACGCCATTTGCATTCAACTTACTTCTTTCTTATGGTTTTTAATATTCATCTCAAACATTTTCCAGTAAGCATTTTTTTAAAGCAGTGATGAAAAGCAACTAAAATTAAGATGAAAGAAGTACTAGACAAAAATTAATATTACTTAACTTGTTTTCGATGATGCTGAAAAATACCACCAACCATTACCATTGCATAAGGCCCTGTGCAACATTTGTAATTATTTTACAATTAAATATCACCATTATCAGTTTCTTGAAAATGTTGATTTTAGCTGGACATTATAACATTTCAAAAAATCTTTTCCATCTCATACATTTAAGACAGGATAACAATATTTTTAGGTATACATTTTTCAAAATAAACTATAAGAATTAACAACTTTATAGTATTCAAATGGTTCTTCGGAAAATTGAACTCCTTGTTATTTGTGTTGTAAACACAACGTTTCAGCCGATCCATTCTTCGGCCTTCTTCCTGTGTAAAATCCAAGTGTGATGGGTTAAACAGAAATTATGTTTAAAGGGGGGTAGCCCTTACAGTGCATGGCCCGGGTGTTTCTGTGTCTTTGTCCTGTCGGGTTTAGATTTGTTGAGAAGTGGAAGCCACATCGGGTTGAAATCAGCACTTGTCTGGCTAATGCATTTAGTCAACATTTTGATGTGAGCTGCCTCTTAGATTTTTCTCTGCTTCCAACATCGTTCTCTGTCAATAATCTGGACTTCCTCCCAAAGAGGAAGATGCTCGCCATTCTCTCTCCAGATGTGGTCGCCATAGCAGATTTATCTATCTCGCCCCTGATTATGGCCTTCTTGTGTTCATCAAGACTGACCGAAGAACCATTTGAATATTAACGACTCTTCTCAAAATTTTAGAAAATAAATTTATAGTAGTTTATAATAGAAATGTTCAAGATTATGTATGGTTTAGAAGCAATAAACCCTGATGTATTTTTTACTAGAAGGGGGTACAAGGGACTGAGAGGCCACACATATGATAGAATCAAATAGAAGTAGATTGAATATCAGAAAAAATTTTTTTAGCAATAGAGTAGTAGGACTTTGGAATAGATTACCGGAAAATGTAGTGCTATCAACAGATGCAAATGATTTTAAGAAGAATTATGATGTTTATTACACCACTGCAAAAGGTTTAAGGCCCTAGATATTGTGTAAATATGATTGTTATGATGTGTGCTTGTATATACAAAGTGTATACTTTTTTTTCACACTAAAATAAAATGTTATAAAGTGTGTAAAGGATGAAAGGATGTTTGTATTAGGTTGCATGCATGAAATGTTTTTGTTTTTTTACATCATACAAACTAATGCTAAAAGTGAAAGATTTACTAATGTGTAATTGCATTTTCTTGCAGATTCAATGTAAATAGAGATAACTCATTATTATTGGAGGTTTTTGAGCCCTTTACAGCAATGGTGACTACCCAATTTTCAAGTATGATCACAAATTTGGATATAATGCTTAACATCAACAAAGCATTAACACTACTACAGTGCAAATTGTTCAGCATTGGTTCAATAGGCTTAGGTCTAGAAATATGGACACCAAAAATAAACCTTGCGGGAAGCCCAAACCTGTTCTTTATGATGAAGAATCGACAGGAGTCGCCAAAAACAACAGTTCAAGCACTTTCTGAAGACTTTACAATTACAAAAGCGACCATATCACGAACGTGCAAGACTCCACACGTCTCAGCTGACTGTGTCTAAGCTTAGAGAATTGGGATATGAAGTCTTGCAGCCTCATCCATATTCACCTGACATTTTTCTTACAGACTATCATCTTTTCAAGCATTTTGAACTTCATATCCGTAGGATTGTTGGAAAAGTGTTATTGCATCAAATGGGTCATATTTTGATTAAATAAACACTGTTTGATGTATTCTCTGACAAATAAAGAACATGTAACCCCTGTTAAGTAAGTATCATGTGTTATTCCCCTTAGGCAGAAGATTTCCATTAGGGGGCACTGTTTTACGTTCTGGAAAACGAGCAGCATATTTATCAGGAGGAGAGAGCGCTTCATAGTACACACGTGTTAGGTTGACTACAGTCATTATATGAATAAAGGATCTCTAAGTACATAATATTTTGTTGCATATTTAATCTGTTAATATCTGTCATTAACCTAAGCTTACAACCCCACACCTCCCATCAGATTTTAATGAAAATTGGCATGTTAAGCAAGGTTTTGCTCAAACCTCCAAAAATGAAATCCGTTTTTCAAAATTCCAATTGAGTGAGGGGCTGTGATCCACTCAAATTTCAACATTTTGGTAAACTACCCTATGTAGTTCATACAAGTTCATAACTGATCCTAATTAAGCTAGAACCATGGGGTTTGCATCCTTGGATTGAGAATACTCAGCACTACAATAGTACTTCAATGAAGTTTGTCCTAGGATGTCCCTAAAAAAGTTATAGTAATTAAAATATTTAGGGGAGGGGGGGGGGCATCTAATCACAATCCTAAAAATGTTTTTCTCATAAACTGCCCTTAGGTACCTTCTGTCATATGTAACTATTATAGATACAAAATGAAATTTAAGAAAACTGTATTAAAAAAAATTCATCTAGTTTGCAAATTTAAGAGTAGCTACATCTAGACTTTTTCATGATGCTATGATACACTACAGTCAATGTTTCAAGGCTTGCATTAACATTTTCTGTGGCAACATAGATTGGTCCATCTTCAAATCCTTGATTGTTATCATTGAAAGAGGTTGTACTTGAACTGCTTGAATAATCTTTAAGTTGCATTTTTGGAGCCTCAGATACTTTAAATTTCGTATAGCAATTTGTACAGATATTTTTACTTTCAGAGTCCAAAGTCTGCTGAATGTGATTTAGCTTTCAGCTCTGCAGGAAGTATCCTTAGGCCTGTTGTAATAATCTTTTTATGAACTAGAAATGGATAACAGCATACTTTTTTTTATAGTTTTTAGTACTCATCTTAATTAAATCTGAAAATGCATAAACATTACGTTATTAAAGGTATATTGAATACATAATTGGCAATAAAGATAGAAAGTATAGTGAGTATATATCATACGTGCAAAACTCTCATATAGGTAGGCTATACACAGTAATGATGTAATCAGGATACTTATATACAGATGTGGTGCGTGGGGCCTGCAAAGCCTGCAACCGTGGCGTGGCACCAGAGCTCTGAGGACACAATTTGACCTACCTTTTAAACTTTTAATTTTGTGAGGGGCACAAATTTAACAATTTGTAGTGCAGTCAGAACAAGCATCAAGACTTATATCTGGCCACTATTATTATATTATGATTTTATTGTATATTTTAAACAAAATGAAGGAAAACCTTTTTACATATTAGGTTGATGAGGTTTTGACTATAGCAATTTAATTACATTTTTGGGGTGAAAATTAGGAAAACTTGTAAAAATGGGTAATGTTCAGCCTGCTTATTCATCCATGAGGAGCAAAAAACAAAACTATAATAGGTACATATGATAGAGGGTACCTGGGGGCAGTTTATGAGAAAAAGAATTCTGGATTGTGATTGGCTGCAGGGTCCCTTTGCCTCCAATTCTTAAATTACTATAACCTTTTTTTAGGGATATCCTGCATTGAAATACTATTGTAGTGCTGAGTATTCTCTATCTCAGTGTTTCCCAAAGTGGGTTCCACAGATCTCTGGGGTTCTGCAAGAATAATGTCTTTGGATGAAATTTAATAAAAATACTTTTGACCGTTTTCTGATTCTTATCGACTTCCTTCAAGAATCTGAACTGGATTTAGAGGTTGAAATTTGCAATGATATTAAAAATAATCTCTGCAGTTTATAAGAATCTGAGTATTTTCCAAATTTGAAGAAATAAGATAATTATTGGGTACAAAATCAATTCAAAGTTAAACAAAAGCCAGCAGGATTTCTGGTGTACCATGATGCATCTGTGTGGTGCACCGCCAAGATACTGTTGTGGAAACTCTGGTACTTAACGAGACTGCAGTCGTTGGTTCTTCGGGTTACAGCTGAAAATGGGAAGGTGGGTCATCTCGAAAGATAAAGAGGCAATGTAAAAAATTTGTTTAGTAATTCGATTTATTTGCAGTTTTTAGAAACTGCCCGATAAAATGAGAAGACACAAAGCGAATTACTATTTCCTACATCTACCCCCCATCCCATCTCCAGTCACCTCTCTTCATCATGCCGTGGTCAACTCCTACTGATCGTAGTAGTCCCAACACCTGGTCCTAGACATTCCAGGTCGGCTCTGCCCGGCTTCGCTCTGCTGACTGATTTCCCTCCAAAATCTGCTCAGCCAATATCCCAATCCCCTGGTGACCTATTTTCCGGGAAGACCTTTTTAAACTCAAAGTTTTTCTGAGACACTTGTTCCCTATACTAACATGCAGAATGCTTTATCTCTTACATGCCCTTCACTCTGCTACACTGGCAATGGATTATAACAATTTAATTGATATTAGTTCAGATATTCAGTTAAAGGCTAAGTTTGTAGGAGTTCCGGTAGCAATTTTTTGGTGCAATATATTTGACGAATATCTGGATTTATCAAAACGGGCTATTTGAGTTCTATTACTGTTTGCAACAACATATTAGTGTAAATATGACTTTTCTAAATGTTAGCACAAAAATTAAATATCGCAACAGACTGGACGCTGGACCAGATATGTGAATTCAATTATCCAATATTAAATCAAATTTTCAGAGGATACTTGAGTCCAAGAAGCAGCAACATTCTTCACATTAATCTGATTTTAACAACATTTTTTCACAACAATTACAAATTTATAATAATTAGAGTTGTTTTTTTAATTTTAATAAGTACAACTCAGATGCCACAGAAAGAGTTCAGAGGAGAGCCACCAAGATCATTCCAAGATTGGGAGATATATCTTACACCGAAAGATTAAAACAACTCAATCTAGAGACCCTTGAATACAGAAGAAAATGTGCTGACCTACTAGAGGTCTATAGAATCTGGAACAACATACATAGAGTGGATACGGATGTTCATTGATCAAAATGCCCTGATAAGAAAATGTTTCATCTATCTGCAGTAAAACCAGAGGACACAGCCATAAACTACAAATTCAGACCTCCACTGGTGTTAGAGTGGCAAACGCATGGAACAGCCTAAGTGAAAAGACAGCCACATCCGAGAATATCAATATTTTTTAAAATAATCTTTATTCTGATATCGGACATACCAAATTTAACTATCATTTTTCTTATTTGTTTAACACCAGCCCAACTACACTCAAGCTGGCTTAATGAATATGAATAAATTGGATCTATGAGTACGTCCTTTGTTGCATTTTTTATCTGTTGCATCTGTCATAATAAACCCTTACAGTTTCTATCAACCTTCATCTTACTATTAAAAAAAGTGACATTTTATATGTAACAACCTAATAAATCATCAATATATGATTAATACACAAGAGTCATTGATTATCAACATATTTTTCAAAGTTGCCTAAATACACTTTCAGCAATACCTTGAATAGTGCAGTTTTGATTAGTTTTGATGTAGTACAGTTACAGTATTTCTGTACAAATTAATGTAACCAAGTAGAAGTTGGAGAAAAACACATTAAAAGAACCCACTGTGACACCGGTGTCACACACAATTTAATTGATCTGTACAGTCTCTTATATAATATTATATCCTTGATTTTAACTCATGAAGTGTACAAAGTAACATCTACTGAACATCTTGGTGCAGTCACATAACTGTGTTAATTTGCCTACCCATAATCCCACATAATGTTCCTTCAAGTAGAAATGGGTCTGGGTTCTTATGGTTAAGTTATAATAAGACCTTGAACAGTACGGTTTTGAACAGCACACAAAATTTTGGATGAACTAACCGCATTAATCAAGGTAGACCTGTATATATGCATTTATTAATTCTTGTAATTAATTTTGACTGTATACCAAACATATTTTAAGTGGAAATTTGTGTATTTTTCTAAGAATAGTTGGGGATTATTTGCAAGGCAGAACTGAATAGAAGCTACCAGCTGTCAAAGTCAATTTGTCAAAGTTACCAGTTGACCTGGGAAGACTTTTGTCATCAGCACATATGTTTGGTTACCTTGTATGGTAAGAGAGTAACTTAATAACTGACAAGACTTGAAACGGTTCTTTTCATAGATTTGATTAATGGGTCTCTGGGAATTGATACAAGAAATAAAAGTGGGGATGACTACGAGAGGGTTTTGTCAGATGGCAATAATGAGAGAAAGGGGAAAAAGATTAGGGACAAAAGAAATTCAGGTTATCTATAGAAGTCAGTCTTTGAAAAGTTCAACAACAGGGAAACTATTTAAGAGAAAGAAAAAAATGCTAAAGAGAAGATAAGTAGGGGTAGATAAGTTC
>VCCN01001529.1:1000018-1010514 GCA_006491835.1 Architeuthis dux
AAAAAAAATATAAAAATAAAAAAATGGACTCAAACTGCTAAATATTGCTAAAAATGGTCAAAAACACACTCAGCTTAATTTGGAAATTGGAATTAGGTTTCTATTGGGAATTAGCCATTAAACGGCTACTGAGAACATTGGCTAACACCCTGAGTCTGTGAATATACTATGTGCCCAAGACCACATGTGACATATAAAAACATACTAAATATTTGTTTACACATGCCCACAAGATAAAACTAACCTATTTTTTTTTCCATAGGTCTAAGCAGAACTGTGATATTTATTGGCACAAAAAGGCAGATTCAGGAGGCATCCGGCGACAAATATACTCTCCAGCAGTGGCTTGAGTAAACATACCATTTGTATGCATGATCATTACGATTTCTGATTATTATTCATCTTCCTCTTATCTTTCATCCTTTCTCTTCTACACCCACTCTTATAATATAATGAACAAGAGTGTTTATGCTTGAATGGGAGCAAAGGGACTTTACTATAATTGTCATTCATTCAGTACTCCTCACTCACAAGTCTGAAGCCTAAAGATTAAATTAGACCACTGGAATATAGACAGATAGAAAAACTAATCAATAATAATAATAACAGATATATTAGTTTTATTTGCCTTTGCTTGTTATTATAGTTAATATACATACATTCCGTGGTAACTAGCATTCCAAGGAAAATTATGAATCACCACCACCCATATATGCTGTGTTGGAGGTGATCAATTAAAAAGTTAGAAAAAGGGGTGATCAATAAATAAGTTACCTCTCTCGACTTTTGTTGGACACTAAAAAAGGTCTGAATTTTCAAAAAACAAGCGGACACAAACTAGTGACCAATTTAGCATAAACTTACATTGCATATTGATGATATCTTTTTAGGGGGAAATTTTCAAAAATAAAAAAAAACATTTTCCCTAGATTTAGAAAAAGGGGTGATCAATAAATAAGTTACCTCTCTTGCCTTTTGTTGGGCTGTGATCACTAAAAGATGTCTGAATTTTCAAAATACAAGCCCGCCTGTTTTTTGAAAATTCAGACCTTTATTAGTGATCACAATGAGCAATTTAGAATAAACTTACATTGCATATTGAACCCACCTCTAAAAAGCTTTTTAGGGGGAAATTTAAAAAAAAAAAAAAAGTTTTCCCTCATTGATGGGAGTGCGTGTGCAAAAGTGTCTGCTATGAACAGTTAGGGCTGGGTGAAGTCCGGATACATAGATGCATATAAATGGCAGAACACATGTATAACTTAAACCCAGCAATAAACCAATGTTGTGGGTAGCGGTGATTAATAAATTACTTTAATAAAATGATATACTTCAATTGCAGAAATATATATGCAAGAGTAATGATGATATCTTAGTTATCAACACCATGGAATTTGATATATTGATAGTATGATATTAATATTTTCTAATTAAAAATGCTTTAAAACTTCTAGTTTAAAAGTCTTCACTTTAAATAAAAATGTCAAGACTTGAATCTGAAATCACACTCACAAAGATATCTATGATCCTTACTAAATAAACTCATCATTAGTTTATTTCCAGTAAGACTAATTTTAGACCTATCTAAGTGCATTGTAGGCATCTCATTCTGCAGCCGACAGCAGCTGTATGTTGTGTAGCACTAGTGTTAATATAGTGTGTGTTTGCATGGCATAGAGAGGCCATTGCCCAAATAATGTTTAAATGTATTAACTGTAGTGGAATTTACTGATTAATGTGAAGATTATTCCAAGCGGTGATACATCTGGATGTTAGAAATCTGTTACGGATGGTGTTGATACTAGAAATTGTGACCTCTTGAGTTATCACTAAGGGAAGGAGTTAGCATGGATATGTAATGTTTACAGATTGAGCAGAAGGTTTTAGTGTCCAGACTTATGTTGTAAGAAAGTTTAAAGACAAATAAGAGATCAGTGTGAAAGCACCAGTATTGTAGTGTAGGTAAAGTGAGATGTCGAAGTCTCTCTGCTTAGGTTAGAGATGAGATTTCAGGAACAAGGTGTGTTGCATGTCTCCAGGCTGTCCCTAAAATCTGGACACATAGGAAATATCACTATTTACAACTAACTATATTTTTTTTGCCCTACAGATTAAATATGAGTTTGTCGAAAGAAGAAAGGTCGTCCAGAACAGGGTTTGTTCATGACACTGCCGGTTTCTTTAAACTTTCTAACCACCTTTCCCATGGTGGAAAAGCCAATTGGGGTCCTTCTGGGATAAAGTGCATTAAAATCATCTGCTATCTTTCGATATGACCATCCTTCACGTCCACTGAAAAGTACCAGTTCAATCCTTTCTCCTTTCGACAAACTGATATTTAATACGTGGGGCAAAAAAAAATATAGTTAGTTATAAGTAGTGACATTTCCTATGTGTCCAGACTTTAGGGACACCCTGTATATCTCAGGAGCCTGTTGAGCTGACCATCTTCCCAAATTTGAAAATTTTGTTTCAGGGCATATCAGCTACTGAAATTAAGTGTTGTCTAGAAGTCTATTTAAAACATGTTTCAACAGTTTTGTATTTGATCCAAAAATGGGGGGGGGGGGGGCTTGTAGGAGGTTTTGGTGGACATGCTCCCCCAGAAAACTTTGAAAATTATGTATCCAAGATTGGCTAAAATTGCGTTTCAGGACAGATCAGCTACTAAAATTAAGATAAATGAACATTTTTTTGGAAAAATTCTGAGGGTCCTGAAGGTTGTCATGTGTTGAGACGAAAAGATTTAAAACTTGGAAGACACTCAGAAAACGGTATAAATAAAAACTTTTCGGGGAAAATTCTGAGGTTCTTCCAAAAGACCCCTTGGATCCGCCCCTGTATCTGACATCAATGTTGGACTCCATACTAGAGATGCATATTCTAACAAAAGGACTTGTAGAAGAGATTTAAGATTTCTGAATTCAGATATTTGAAGGTGTGTTTTATGAGGAAAATCATGCTGTTGGCTTTACTGATCATCTCACTGGTATGTTTTCTGAAGTTCAGGTTATGTTCTTGTTGGGTATCATCCCTACTCTTAGTTTAGACCAGTCAGAGAAAGTCGCATGGTTAGGCGACTATAAATGACTTGCGTAAAAGACTGAGAGAGAGTTGAAGTTCTTCCTTTGCGAAGCAAACAGTATTCCCTTTGTGGTGTGAAACTTGTAACTCTAACGACTGTGTGTCAACTGACTTTGTACCGAACTAGTGAATGGATATTTAGTGTAAAACTTAGTAAACGTAATACAAACCCTATGTTAAACAAGTGTATACTGAATGGCAGTATACACCCTGTGAAGTACAGTATTAAGACGGAATACAACAGTTCTACAACAACTCAAAGGTCTTTTTCTTCCTGGACTTGTGTAACATTGTGAAAAGTAATCATAGGAATTGCTGTTGGTCGTCTTCTGGAAGTTGGTCAATAAATTATAATAAATAATTAAATATTTCTGAGGGTAATGAATACAAGATCCTAGAAAATTTTATTTCATAGCCACATCAGTTTTGAATAAAATATAAAGACAGTGTTGTAACAGACAATCAGTGGATTTTTACAAATTATGGATCACAAAGGGTTGAAAGAATTTCCCCAAACCTTTAAGCATTCTCTAAGGGCTAATCTGATAGATCTTTTTAAAGGTCTGTAGTATTCTTTGTTTGAACAAATGTAAGGCCTTGTGTCACAAGTCCGTAGAGGAATATAGCAGAACATATCTCTATCATTATAAATTCGGCCTTGTTCAAAGTTCAATGAAATAAATGAATAGACAAATGTATATAACATATATAATTTATTCAAGAACAATAACAATGAATGAATGAATAATGATTGGGAAAATAATGCTTCTTGCATTAAGAAATGTCCAGTTTGATTGGAACGAAAGAGTCAATAAGGAGTGTAATGTATGTGTGTGATTAACACGTGTTGTGTCAATGAGTGTATGCATGTGTGTGAGTAAAATCGGTGACTTTGTAAATGTTAGATTGCCTTGCGCGCAGGTGAATGCATGCGAGTCAGATGGCTGTGTCGAATAGACAGCTAAACCGTGACCCAAGAAATCCGTCTGTCAACTCTATATATACAAAATAGGCAGGCTCCTGGGAGATGAAATTTTAGGTGCGTTTCCATTGGTCAACAAGTAGCTGCTGTTGCTGAATTAATTGTTGAGCAATCATCTGTGTGTTTGAACTTTGCAGCTTTTCCAACTTACATGAATCTGTTGGAGCTTATTTTAGTGATTATTTTGGAGAATAAATGTTTGGAGGTGAGGAAAGGTGAAGGAACTGACACAAACAACGTGTCTATCATCTAATTTAGGATGTTACACCTGAAGAAGGCCGAAGAATGGATCGGCCGAAACGTCGTGTTTACAACACAAATAACAAGAAGGGGGTTCAATCGTCCGAAAAACCATTTGAACAACAAATATGCACGTTTTAATTTGTAACAACAATAATTTGGTGAAAATAAAACACTTTGTAACAGTTTTTCCAAAAGTTCCTACTTAATTTTTACGATTGCCAGCCACTGAATGTAAATTTAAAAAATTATTTCTAAAATATTTTAAAACCAGTCATTTGTGTTGTGAACGAACGTCAGTCAGCAGCAAACCAATATCATTGTTTCAAATATCATAAATAGCTGGATAATAAAGAAATGAAAATGCACAAATGAAAAATCTCTTATTTTTAATTTCCTCAACCAAATATTTGACACACCAATGCCGAGAGGTTACAAAAACCTTTAGGTCGATTAAGTGGCGATTTTTCGTTGTATGTCGGTAAATTTAAAAAAATAGAAACAGGGGAAACTATTCATTTGCGCATAACTATATAACCCTAAACCCTAACCCTAATCTTTTGGAATTAAAACATTAGCAGACAGATGTAGACTGCAAGCAATCTGTTGTAATGCATCAAGTGATAGTAGCTTCTCCTTATTTTTATTTTATGAATTTACCAACATAAAATAAAAGATCACCGAAAAAGCTAATAAAATCAGGTTTAAGTTTTAATTCTACACCGGTCGGTCGATGGTCTTTAAACGAATTAGGTTTAAAGGCATTAACTTTGAAAATATGACGTCAAAAATAGGAAAATGTCGATTTTTAGTAACTTGTGTTGATAGTTAAAAGGGGTCAAAATCAATATTTATTGTGAATTTGTAATACAAAGTTTTCATGTCATCGTGACAATTTAGAGGTGAAAGAAAAAGTATGTGAATTTTTACATAAAAATGGGGGGGGAAGTGTTCATTAAAAGCAGAATAGAAATCCTCGAAACAAAATTTGGCACTCATACCCTAAAAAAACCGTCATTTACTTGATTTAGGGTAAAACGGGCGGGTATGGACTAACATCATGTGACAATCTTGACATGAGTTTAGCTAGTGCCGTAGACAAACTAGTCTTACTGCTTTTTAAAGATTATTCTGTTGTATCGAACATAAAAACAATGAAAGATGTGTAGGCATACCAGAAGGAAAAAGTAAACATTATCAAAACTGATAAAAGACACTTTAGGGGGAAAGAGAAAGGTTAATAATCACACATTTACGGATATCTCGTAGTTTAGTGTTCCAAATTATCACAGTTATTGTGGAGGTGAGAGCACTTGGGTAATGGTCAATTAGAAAGGGAAAAAAAAAAACTAACTGAAAAAAAGATATTAAATCTAATTTTTTAACTATTCAGATATTCTTTTTCGACAGTAACATTTTTACTGATATTTGTAGTTTTGTTTTATTCATATAATTTCGAAAGAAAACATAGCTTAGGTTACCAAACTAACACAAATGCCGACTATATGGTTACTTTCTTTATGGCACTACTACTAAAATAAATACACTTAGTTGACATATCTGATAGAGTACTTTTACTTTTTGCATTTTCATTTTTTAAAAATTAGATTTGATGTCTGCTTCAGTCTTTTGTCGTAACAGACCAAAAGTGCCCTCTCAACAACCGTGATAATTTAGGACCCTAAACTAAGAGATCGCCAGTTTATTCTATTTAATACAACGAGGTACTGTTGGATGTTATTGTTTTCTTCTAGTTCTTGGGTAGGTTTTTGAAATCGGTTATTAATTGTAAAGAAAACAAAACAAGCAATCAGTTTTATTTTGCTTTTTTTTTAAAAAGAAGAAGATTAAAGATATATGTTCCCGAGTGAAATGACAAAAAGTAAATAAATAGAGTTTAGAAGTGTTTAGTCTCAAGTTTTTAATGTTAAAACATTAAAAACAAGCAAGCTCATTACTATTGACATTAAGGCTAGGCACCACCAGTGTGGCATTGGCACTAACCAACCATGGCTCGAAAATTGGGACGATGACAGAATTTTATTGCCTGCAAATGTGATATTGTACATAGTATACTTTTTAAAAGGTTGTCGCATATTAAATCAAATGTATATTCTTCGTTGTTAATTAAACACTACAATAAGTTAAAGCTACTCGTGATGTCACCAACTCGTTGATTTCTTTTCTATTGTCTTAATTCACATCGTCAGGTACAACTTTTTTTTCCAGTCAAGCTCTATGTCATAAAAGTTTTATGGTGACCAGAGCACGGGCACACCAGACACACCCTAAACACTCCTGTTATTTAGCTAAAAAGCAACTTTTTTAGCAATCAAAATTAACAAAGTTACGATAAAAGCTGCCTTTAGTACTTTAGTTACATAAAATACTGATTATAATCACAGTAAATCTTTTTTTTAAAGTAATTTTTAACGTAGTCTAAAAAAAAACTTTCTACACGGTTTTATTTTTTAAAGAGAATTGCTTTTTTTTTTTTCCTTTCTTTTACTTCAGTACTATTACAATAAACTTTAATTAATGTTTTATTTTAAGTGACTTTTTTTCAGCATTATTATGATTTGGAATAGATCGCTTACAAAGAGTAAATACAATTATTATCCAGTTTAAGATCCAAAAACTTTGACATTGACAAAGTTACGTTACTCTCAACAACAAAAAAAAGAATCTTGCAAATATTAAGGGATTTAACAAAAATATTTAAATACCCGGTGTTTTGAAATTAGCTAAATAAATGGCAAAATGCAGAAGAAAGCAAAGAGTACAGTTGAGTGAACACAGATTTCCATCTTTCACGCCAGAGAAACGTAAACTTTAAAGAGAATGAGTGAGTGATGTACGCAGTTAAAATCAGTGTGCCGCGTAGATCAATAACCCACACCGCGATCATCACCAACTTTAATTAAAAATATATAAATATAAAACATTTTTTTTTAAATGGAATTTATTCTTACCTTGGCTTTAGTTCGCTTCAGCCTTTTCTGTGTCTTGGCTAAGATCCCGCCACCGCTTTTTGAGTGGTGAGACTCAGCCATATTCGTCGTAGTATTTCACACAAACAAGTTTTCTTTAAACAATAAAGCCGACGATAAAATTAAAATGCAAATAGGGAAGACAAAAAACGTGTTCCCCACTTTGACAAGTAAGTTTACAGATCGTTCCAAAAAGTTGATCGTATGGTTCCAAGAGAAACACCAAGAAAGTACAATGTAAAAAGAAACTGGTTAGTTGTGTTTTATTTTTTGTTGGTTCAATAGGGTAAACTCCGCAACCAAAGCCGAATAGGTTGGTTCTGCTGATTTAACTTGGTTAAAAATGGCCCTTCCCGCTACTAATCCTTCCTTTGGTAAAAACGAAATATAATTAGGAAAAAAAGGCAACAATACAACAAACTTAACAAGTGGAAATCACTCAGCTGTAATAGCAGCAGCAGTGCCACTACAATTAGTAGCAACTTTTCCTTCAAATGCTTTTAGCTGCAGCTCTTTATGGGTTATAGTATACATATATGTGTGTATATATATATATATATACATACACATATATATGTATGTACGTAAGTCTGTATTATTGATATATTTGGAGAGAGCCACCAGTCGATTTAGCTGAGTGCGTCGAGTAGTACGTAGTAAAGTTGTCCAAGCACCACCACGCACCTGTCACAATTGCTACTGAATGAGAAAAGTGCTTTCTCTTACTACACGAAATCTGGAGGCGAGGGTTTTCACGTGATTGTGTTGAGCTTCCGGATGCAAGACCGGATCTACAGCGCCTTTTTGGATACTTTTAAATATCGCGAACAATATTTTTGTGGATTTGCAGGAAAAGGGGGGGAAAAAAAAATGAATCAATCAGAAAAAAAACGTTCAGAAGTTTATTCAGAAAAAGTCACGCGTCTTTTTAATGACATGTTTAGTTGTTTGTATGTATGTATGTATGTATGTATGTATGTATGTATGTATGTATGTATATGAGATTTGGATCAAGTCGGCGAACTGATGTAATGAAAAAGAAACTTTAAAAATTGTTTATTTATTTATTTATTTATTTATTTATTTACAAAATGAACACTTTTGTGCCGCTCCTTACAATTTTATTTTTCTTATTAAGAAAATTTATTTGTAAGAATGTTTTTTCTATTCTATTCCCATGTTCGTTTGATGCTGCTAATGTTATTTAGAAGCCATCCAACCAAAACTGTCAACATAGGTTTCTTCAGTTTTCAAGTTGGTCCTGCTGGCTATGTAGGCCGCACCAATACATAGAGGGTTGAAAATTTAAACTTTTACTCCTTTTTGTCTAGAAAAAGGGTTTCTTGTTTTTTTTTTTCAAAATCCCACCACCTAAACACTTTTTTTAGAGGGGGTTTCAGTTTATAATGTAAGTTTATGCTAAATCGATCCCTATTTTATGCCCGCTTGTTTTTTAAAAATTCAGACTTTTTTAATAATCATTACGCAACCACAGGCGAGAGAAGCAACTTTTTAATTGATCACCCTTTCTTCCAATTTTTCCCAATATTGATCACCCCCAACACGGCATGCTGCCAAAAAACGGTTGCTTGACGGTTTCTATTGAGTGCCTAAATAGACCTGTTTTTTTAAATTTCATTTTTTTAAATACTTTTCTATTGGATGTTTTAAGCAAGGACTTCCAAGAAAAATTATTTCTAATCTTGTTTTTCCCTGGTTAAAAAAATGAAATGATAGTTTCTTAGAGTGATGAAATTCTCAGCTTGCACAAAAGTTCACATATTTCTTTCACTGAAAAAAAAATAAATTGACCTTGCCGGGAGCTGAGAAAGGTGTAGAATATGAAGGTTAGGATAGTGCCCATAATAATAGGTGCACTGTGCCATAAAACACTTGAGCAGTCATTCTCAACGGAGACGATATCAGCCCCAAGCAGGTGAAAATTGGGGTGTGGTGATAGATTGTCACATACAAATTAATTTTTCTTAGAAAACATTTGAACATTTTATTTTAGTGTGAAAAAAAAGTATACAATTTGTATATACAAGCACACATCATAACAATCATATTTACACAATCTCTATGGCCTTAAACCTTTGCAGTGGTGTAATAACTATCATAATTCTTCTTAAAATTATTTGCATCTGTTGATAGGAAATCTTTCATTTTATGTCTGTAAAGTCAAGAAATAAATACTCTCATTTGGTGAATTACAAAATAGGTATTTTTAAAAAAATTGTTTTAAATATTAATTTCCATTTCCAGTTATTTCATTATGCAAGCACATGTAGGTCGTCCTGAAATTCGAAATATCCACTGTAAACAATTTATTATGAAATTTACTTGGCTTAACCAAGTTAAGGCATTACATAATGGAAAGCAATGTTCCTTTTGGAAGTCAGTTTGATGTGAGTGAGTCATTACATATCAAATCACCCAATTTTAGGAACTTTCCCCAGGTCAATCTCTCAGATTCCCCGGAAAATAGGTGCTCCTATACCAAACTTATAGAGAAATCCAAAATATCAGGTCTGTATCTCTAATAGTTTTGAAATTAAAAATCTTTGAAATTTGACTCAATTTTATGCATTTTGCCAAACAAGCCTTTCCGTCCAATCTCCAACACCTTTAATACAGACTGTACAGCTTTGAAATGATATGACTAGGGCTAACTTTTTCTGCAAAATTCAAAAACATAATCAGATCAGATGTATCTTATGTACTTTTCCTCCTACAAGGTTCTGAAAATGGCCAGGAAAAAAACAAACTATGAGTGCTTTATCTAGCATACTGTTATAGTGAGAAGCTCTGAAAGTGGGTGTCGTCATTTTACGTTTTAGATTTTTTTCAGGGGAATCTGAGAGGGTGACCTGAGTAATTTGATATGGAATGACTCGAGTATTTATTTGGCTAAAGGCATTGGATAATGTAGTGCAGTAATTCTCAACAGGGGGGAGCAATATCACCCCCCTAGGGGACGAAAGTTGACTGGGGGGTAGATTTAAAGATTAACCAAAAATGAGCAATATGGAAAAACAGGTTGAGAAACCTGTCCTAAAGAATCGAGATTAGATGAGTTAGAAATTAGAGGGAATGTTGAGACTGTAAAAAAATGTGGCTTTGCAAGGGTCTTCGATGATACTAAGAACATGCCTGACTGCTGCAGGGTCAAATACCACTCCTTCTATTCCGACTGAAGA
>VCCN01001529.1:1011604-1023963 GCA_006491835.1 Architeuthis dux
TGTATGGAAGTAAGGCTTTGAAGTATTCGGTTACTTCCCTTGGGAACTTTGATATTTTAATGATGATTTTTCTGTGCTTTCATTAAGGTTTTTTGGTTGGGGGCCACACAGGGCTGCCTGAGCATGCGCATGTGTCCACCCAGGGAGTTAATCATTATAAGGGAAGTAACAACATGCTTCCATATAACAGACTGAAAGTAACGGCCGTTTACCATACAGTTACATTGTAAATAGAACCCCCTTGTAAAACCATGAAAAACATTTTTTCTAAAACTAACAACTTCTACGAAGATTGTTAGGGTCTAATGGATTAAAAGCACCAAAAATTACTGGCGAAAAAAAATTGTTTCTATATAGATCTTTACTAAACATTTTCCCTACTCATTGAGTGGAGTGTGTGTACAAAATTTCAAGTTTCTACTATGAACGGTTAGGGCTGGGCGAAGTCCAGATGCATAGATACATATAAATGTCAGAACACATGAGTAACCTAAACACAACAATAAACCAGTGTTGTGGGTAGCAGTGATTAATATATCTTAGCGGCAACCCTGTTATCAGCAAAGAATAATACCATCCTTTTATATGAGAACATCAAGTTGGGGTTACATAAAACAGTTGTACTGCACAATTATCTAAATATTGACTATAAGGTTTCAACTTTCAAGCCCTCTCACCCTAGCAGAGAAGGCCTGGTCCAGGAGGGGACAAATGCCCCATTTACTCCCCCCACCAAGCGGACGCCCATGGAACTAGGTATATGGTAATGTCTTCATTAGTAGATATTGAACATACAAAAAAAATGGAAATTGAGAAATGGGTATACGCTGTACCTCCACGAGCCCCCTCGATTTCCACCACTGGATGAGTTGTACAGACCACAGTGTTGCTGCGGTCTGTGAGGATGCTTTAGATTTGAGGAGACTTGCTGTCACTTGATCTTCAGCGATGAACACCAGACATCTGGTGTGAAGATGCAGATGCATCAACAACAACAACGACACAACCACCACCTGAGGAGGAGGATTGGGGGGGGGGGCTATTGAAAAGCTTTGATTGATTGATTGTTTGTTTAACGGCACATCAACCCTTGGTGGGTCATTTAGTGCTGGATTCAGTATCCCATGTCCCGTGACTAGAGACTTGAGGGGAGAGAATCCCAAATCCCTGTCACAAATGACATGAGGACCGGGATAAGGGGGGGGGAGATCCCAAAAGCTCCGCAGGATGAATCCTGAGCATGATAATCCTGTGCAACTTCTCCCAGGATGATACTCGAGCATGCCACAAGGACCCCCGAAGGGCCGCGGTTCTCTGAACTTCGAGGTCATGGCAATTTTGAAGAACAGATATCACACTTTGATCTTAGCCAAAAGGCCGCAAACCGATCCTCCCCCCCAAGCTTTATAAATAGTAGTTCACCTCCTGCATTTCTACTGACATTATATAATCAAATCAAATAATCGGTGCCAGGCAAATATAGGTTCTCAACTAATAAATGTCTTTATAATTATGACATTATATAATAACAAGGATATATTTGTACATACATGAATTGCATAAATAATAATTCAGCCTTTGGGGTTGATTTTCACCAATTAAGTGATAGTGCATGTCTATTTATTGAAAATTTTATTTTTTCATCAATTCTCAATAAAAGTTGGAGGGGGCCCCTGAAGGAGCCAAGCCCTCCGGGCCCCCAAATCTCTAGCTATGCCTCTGCCACCACTTCAGTTATGATGACCCCAGTTGTCCAGGACTTACATTTAGATTAGAGGTGCCAAATGATTCATCTGTGACAGTATCTCTCAAATACACTTGAGAAATAAAGTCAGGGAATTCTTCAGTGTTTGCAGTTAATACCAAAGTGCTATTGGCACTTTTTGTGAGTAGCCATGTTAAAAAGTCTTTACCAGGCCTGTCCAAGCACGGGGGTGCAAATCAAATTCTGTTTACTGCCCTATAAAGGTGGAGGGGACCCCAAAATCAAGTTCTGCTTAGGGCCTCATAAAGGCCAGGTCTTTACTGCATTCCATATTGTTAGAAGACAGATAAATACCCACAAACATACATACACAAATTGACTCATTATACAGAAATGATAAGAGATACAATACAAGGTTTTTCTAACATGTTGAATATAAATACATATCCAAGCAAATTGGGCCCTGTCTGTTTCTCATGCTATTCCAAACCGATATAGAAAATTAAGAAACACACCTGCGACCTGCGATTCGATCACCTAACATAGACCTTTGTACCGCTAACAGAGATTGAATGAGTCAGGATTTCAAGCATGGGGTGTTGTCAGTCAGTCATATTAAGTAGGAGGAAACAGATATCAAAGCAGCTAAAGTTACTAGACAGACAACCTAATTTTTAAAAAAATGAAAATATGTCACCAGAAATCAGATCACTTTGACAAGCAAATTAAAGATTGAAAAAGCGTACAGTGGGCTACAATTACAAAATATTTATTAATTTAATATTTAATTTCATTAATTTAATATTTATTACCGTATTTACTTGAGTACAATGCGACCTCAAATATAACGTGACCCCCACTTTTTGTAGCTAAAAGTCAGCAATATATTTATCCTCTTATCACTCAAATTCAAAAAAATAAAAAAATAAAACACAAACAGTAAAAGTGGCATCATTCCTGATTTTACTCAGTAAATTTTGGTTTGAATTTACCTAAAGATGGTTTGTTACCATAATACAGCAAAAATGTTACCCATCATTTTTGATGGGTTCTATGCTAGTATATATAAGATAATATATTGGGTATTCGGGTATTATACGGTTACTGTTTCCTTCCTCATATTTGAGTATCTTCTTGGCAACAAAGGTGATGAAGCTTTTCACTTTAATCTAAGTTAAAAACAAAATTGTGGTTTTTAATCAAAACTGCTGGGGAGCAATGGCAGGAAAACGGTGTTGCTTTTAACTTACCCTGAAACAATTGGCCTTGGTAAGCAACTGATGATCTTCTGAGTTAAATACACTTGTAATTTCAGTGTAAAAAATATTGCCTTTCTGAGTACCTTTCTCTGGTAGCCGTAGAAATTATTTCTTGCTTTTTGTAAAATTAATATATATATTTCATTCTAAGGAAGATGCGTGTTGTTAGAAAATTTGGACGACTGAACATAAGAATTTTAGAAATAGGCAAGGCTGGAGAAGGAGTGGAAAAGGAGGCTGTATGACACTGACCACATCGACCAACACGTGGTCGGATGGGTGCGCCAAGAAGTAAGAAGTAATTTTTGTTTTTCGAAGTAAAATCGTTAGTACTGGAAGCTGTAAAAGCTTTATAGACTATATATATATATATATATATATGCATGTTTGGTTAAATACAACGGACAAGGAAAACCTTTATCTTTTTTTGTTAATATTTCTTGTTTATGCACAAGAGTGTATGTTCGGATACAATTTATATAAATGTTGTCCGAATGATATATCGGATTGAGCGCTTTCGACTGTGCGTTCAGTCATTTTCAAGTTTTCACAGTTGCCATTGGTTAGCTGGCGTGCAAGGCAAGTGATGGGTGAGTGCCTCTCAACTCTGATTATGTACGTACGCATTCATACATACACATACACACACTCTTACTCAACACCTTCAACCAACGAAGAACTCTTTAACACTTTACTAAGTAGTATACAAACTCTTTAAATGCATTCCTTCTTCTTCTTCTTCTTCTTCTTCTTAACAGCTAAGAACTACTTTTTTGTTATATCTTCTGTAATAAATATACTTCTTATTATTGATGCAAAGTATTTGTATTCTTTATTCTTAATGCATTTTTACCATGTACAAACTGCATCTTGTAACATATATGTTTGCGAGTTTGTATGTACACTTTTACTGAGAGAAAGGGGACTGAAAAAAATCAAGCAGAGAGAGTGAAAATCAGCACCCAGAGAAATAGGTCACTGCAATAGTATGTGGAAGGTGTTGGGCTGTCACTCCTTCCTTATCATCAGCAGCAACAGTAACATCAATTAACAGCAGCAGCAACAGTAACTTCAATTAGCAGCAGCAGCAGTAACTTCACTAGGGCCGAGGCCTTTATTCACTATACGGTTCCAACTTTCAAACCTAACTGTTCATAATTTTTTTCAAGCTTGGCATTGGTTGTAGTGATTAGTGAATCTACATGTTTCTTTAGTAAGTCAGTAGGATTTTTCTTTAATTTTGTGAATTTGGTCTGGTCATCAAGTATGCTTTGGAGTTTTAATTTGTAGTCCTTCCTGTTTAAGATAACATAAACTTTGGACTTATCACTGCGTCTGATGATAATATTGGGGTTAGTGCAAGTTCGCTGGCTGCTATTTTTAGTTTTTTTGTTAAGATGGAGTTGGTTGTGTATTGAGGAGAACAATATTTTATGCCTTCAGCTTTTAGGTCTCACATGTTGGGATGCATAGTGATTTGTTTTTCGGATTCAAGTTATAGGGTTGATCTCTGTTTTCTTTTTGAGGATGTCAAATTTGGTTTGAAGATGGCAATTAGGTCCTAGATTCAAAAAACCTTTCTGGTCACTGGTAAGGTTATAGTCGGAGAGGTTAATGTAATTTTCTTGTGTGTTGGGTAGCTGAATATTACCATTGTATAGTTTACAAAATTTTTTAGTGATGTTTTATCAGTAGCTGACTTCATCTTTATAGATTGCTTGATTAAGATAGTACAGGGTGTGGTAATCATCTTGAGTCATGTTGCTTCGCATAATTTCTAAACCCTCCCTACAAAAAAACACAACTATAACTCAAACTAATGTCATATACCAATTTACTTGCCCTTTAGGAGACTGTGTCTCCCTTCCATAATCAAATCGTTATATTGGACAAACCACTACTATTCTATTCCTACTTTTCACTTGCCACCTCTCCGATCTGAGTGCTATTAGAACCCATTTAAACAAACACGCACCCTTTCAAATTCCCATACGCCAAGTTCTTGTTAACAACACACACATTATAAAACACATCCACTGTAAAAAAAGACTTGCCATCATGGAAGCGCTTCTAATAAAATTAAAAAATCCAACCCTCAACAAAATCTCTTTCGGCCATGGCCAGGGTGTTTTAAATGTGTTTAACAACTAAACATCTGAAACCCCCTTCTATCACTTGCCTTGCATGCCAACTAACCAATGGCATTGATTTTGACACGATTTAAACCGTGCAAACAATAAAGTTTTCACAATCTTGTGCAAACACACAGTCGAAAACGCTCAATTCGATATATCATTCGGGCAATATTTATATAAATTGCATCCGAACATACGTTCTCTTGTGCGTAAACAAGAAAAATTAACGAAAAAGATGAAAAGGTTTTCCTTGTCCGTCGTATTTAACCAAACATGCATTAATGAAGGATTACTGCCCAAATACACAATATATATATATTCATATACACAAGCACGGAATCCCGGTATTGCCCAGGGAGAAAATATAGGCATCCTTGTTTTCTATCTTACCGACTCTGTCTGACTAAGAATTTGGACTACATCTAAATAAAAGCAGATAAAACAAAAAACTAGTTAGAGACCGGATCATTAAGGATTACAAAATAAATAATGAAAGCACAGTAGAAAAAAATCAACAAAATGCATACGACATCACAAACCAGCTAAATATTAGCGACAGAGTCGGTAAGATAGAAAACAAGGACATCTATATCTTACTAAAGGACCACAAGCCCAACTTCAATAATAAGCTACCAACTAGACTAATAAACCCAGTGAAAACAGAAATAGGTAGAATATCCAAACGGATACTGCAGAGCATAATTGAAAAAATAAAAACATAAACTAGAATATAACCAATGGACAAGTACTTCCGAAGCTATATATATACAAGGATGTATCATATAGTTATTAGCTGAATTTTGATCTGAAATTTTCTCTGTATAATATTTGATCTAGGTGATTAATATTCACCACTGAATAAAGTGTATTGACAAGGAAGGAGATTATGTTAAAAAATAAATATTTGTTGTGTAATCTTCTTCCTAATAGGTCATCTCAGTCCATTTAAACCCTGTGAACTTGACAGCCTGGGAGAAGTATTGCTGCCTCATATTTTGGAGTGTGAGTGGAGAGTAACTTATCCTGTAAATTTAGGTCTAAATCCTCAGAATTATAGCAACTAGCATTCCAAGGGAAATTATAAATCACTGCCACCCTTATATGCTGTGTTGGGGGTGATCAATTAAAAAGTTGGAAAAGGGGGTGATCAATGAATAAGTTACTTCACTCGCCTTTTGTTGGGCTGTGATCACTAAAAAGGTCTGAATTTTCAAAAAATACATGGGCACAAACTAGTGACAATTTAGCATAAACTTACATTGCATATTGACCCCCTCCCTCTAAAAACCTATTTAGGGGGAAATTTTCCAAAATAAAAATTTAAAATTTCCCTTTGAGGGGAGTGTGTGTACAAAATTTCAAGTTTCTACTATGAACGGTTAGGGCTGGGCGAAGTCTGGATACATAGATACATATAAATGTGTATAACCTAAACATGACATGAATAACCTAAACACAGCAATAAACCAGTGTTGTGGGTAGCGGTGATTAATATATATGGTATACATATATATTCACACACTACACACATATATCTGACTACACACATATAATTACATGACTTATATGACAAGTAATGAAATAAACGAATAAACAGAACATAAAAACATTTCTGTAGGAAAGATCTTTAGTTTAAAAACATTTTCCATAGTAACATCCTAAAAGTTTTAAGACTGTAAGACTTATATAAGTATAAATTTATACAAATATGAAACTTCTATATTAAAAGTGAAAACATATTTTTTTTTTAGCAACATCTTTATTGTTTGAAGCTACAAAGCTTTCTAGACTATATATATATGCCTCTCTTTCTTTAGACAGTAGGCAACAATTGACAATATTTGAAGGATAGGTGTCGTTAAAGCCTCATCTTTTGTTCTTTGTATTAGAAAATTTTAAAAAATAGTTTAATGTTACTGTTTATTTTCAAACCCAGTACAAAGTCAGGAGTTGACTTTGTTTTCCTACTGTAACAAGAACAACAAGAACAAGAATAATCCTCACCAAAATTGGGGATGTAAACTGTGATTTGAACTCATGAGAAACTGATTGCCAAGAGGCTGTCTTACTGACCGGGCTAAATTGACAAGTCTTAGATATTAACAAAGATTTATCATTCCGATACGCACAGGCTTATTTCATTCTAATAAATAAATACATTTATACAAAAACAAGCCTGGCTGATGCAGGGTCACACTCTACTCTTACTTCTATTCCGACTGAAGATGATTACTGTAACTTTTGTATTGTATGTATAATATATAAAAAAATTATATATTTTATATATGTTTGTATAAATGCATTCATTTATTAGAATTACGTTACGATCTAAGACTTGTCAATTTAGCTCACTCGGTAAGACAGCCTCCTGGCAATCAGTTGGTTGCGAGTTCAAATCATGGTATGTGAATTTTACACATTGGTTTACACCCCTAATTTTGGTAAGAATTATTCTTGTTGTTCTTGTTACCGTAGGAAAACAAACTCCAGACTTTATACTGGAGTTGGACAAAAAATATATTTTTGTAATTTTTTATTTATTATATCATCATCATCAGCTGTTACAAGTCAACTGCTGGACGAAGGCCTTTCCCATCTCCTTCCATGACTGCCTATCTTGTGCTAATCTCTGCCAAGTCTTACCGGCAAACCTTTCTATCTCGTCCCTCCATCTTGTCCTTCCATCTTGTGTTTATTTATTATATATACAATACAAAATGTTGCAGTAATCATCTTCAGTCGGAATAGAAGTGGGAGTGGAGTTTTACCCTTCAGCTTGTTCAGATTTAATTTTGTGGGATTATTTGATTGAGATGCAAATGACAAGATAGGTTGTTTTTTTCAGCTGAACTTTAAATTCTAAAAGTGTTATCGGAAATTATAAAAAGAACTCGTTCCAATATGGTGGTTTTAACATGAATTAGTTTCAATTTTAGAAACTAATGTTTTATGTGTATTGTCCAATATAAAAGAATACAACATCATCATTTTATTATATATTTAGATAGACAATGTTTTTATCTGGTCATTTTGTCTCCTGTAGAAATGCAATAAATAGACTAATTAAGTATCTGTTACCCACAACACTGGTTTATTGCTGGGTTCAGTTAATCATTGCTACCCACAACACTGGTTTATTGCTGGGTTCAGTTAATCACTGCTACCCACAACACTGGTTTATTGCTGGGTTCAGTTAATCACTGCTACCCACAATACTGGTTTATTGCTGGGTTTAAGTTATTAATCACTGCTACCCACAACACTGGTTTATTGCTGGGTTCAGTTAATCACGGCTACACACAACACTGGTTTATTGGTGGATTCAGTTAATCATTGCTACCCACAACACTGGTTTATTGCTGGGTTTAAGTTATTAATCACTGCTACCCACAGCACTGGTTTATTGCTGGGTTCAGTTACTCACTGCTACCCACAACACTAGTTTATTGCTGGGTTTAAGTTATTAATCACTGCTACCCACAACACTGGTTTATTGCTGGGTTTAGGTTATTCATGTGTTCTGACATTTGTATCTATGTATCCAGACTTTGCCCAGCCCTAACCGTTCATAGTAGAAACTTGAAATTTTGCACACACACTCCTCTCAATGATTAGGGAAAATTTTTTTTGTTTTTTTGAAAATTCCCCCATAATATGCAATGTATTTTTATGCTAAATTAGTCGCTACTTTATGCCCGCTTGTTTTTTGAAAATTCAGACCTTTTTTTAGTGATCATAGCCCAACAAAAGGCGAGAGAAGTAACTTATTCATTGATCACCCCCTGTTCCAACTTTTTAATTGATCATCCCCAACACAGCATATATGTCTTTTTCACCCCCCCCCATAATATGTTCTTAGTGGGGGTGTTCAATTTACAATGGAAGTTTATGCCAAATTGATCCCTTAGTTTGTATCCAGCAGTATTCTCACTTGTTTTTTTGAAAATTTGGACTTTTTAGTGATCATTGCCTACCACTAATGTTTAACCCATTCCTCCCTAGCAGCCATGTTTGATTACTTCCCTGATGTGCCTGTGTGCCCTGAAACTAATTTAACATCAGCTGTTGCTGAACAAAAAGATACAACGGGAAGTAAATAAATTGCTATATCTATTAATATTAAATGTACACTTGCTAAGTTTTCAGTGATTATTCCCAATGTATCACTTCCAAGTTCAGTGAAATAAAATCTTGAAAAAGGTATTATTATCAATTGATTGGAATTGTTATGATTTAAATTTAAGTGGGGATTTTTTTAGTAAATTTTTTTTATCATTTAAAAAAAGTTTTTGTTGTTTATTTTCAATAATAATAAATTATTAACTATAAACTGCTTAGCGGTATCAGGCAAGCAATCAGTTCATGGTACGTGTTTTTCAGTTCTTTTTTTGTCATGTTTTTCTATCACGGCTAGAGGTGTAATCAGGGAGGAAAGAGTTAATTCACAAGGTAAAAAGAAGCATCTATAGGTGGCAGTGATGCATAATTTCCCTTGGAATGCTAGTCCATACTCAGCTACGAAATTGTTGTTCCAACTTTTTAATTGATCTCCCCCAACACAGCATATATGGGTGGTGGTGATTCATAATTTCCCTTGGAATGCTAGTCTTATCATGTGTTGTTTATATTAGTCCATACTGAGCTATGAAATTGTTGTTCTAACTTTTTAATTGATCACCCCCAACACAGCATATATAGGTGGCAGTGATTCATAATTTCCCTTGGAATGCTAGTCTTATCATGTGTTGTTTTTATTAGTCCATACTCAGCTATGAAATTGTTGTTCCAACTTTTCCAAATGGCCAACTCAAAATTAATACTGCCATTCAATTATGTCTGTAATTAACTGACACAATGGCTGACTTTCCCCGGAGAACAATCCTTGTTTCTGCAATAAATCTAGAAATATAAAAGCATCCAGGCTTGTGTGCAAATGAAGAGTAGACATTGCAGCAAAATAATTACACATAAAAATAAATAACTTATTCACAGATACGCAAAATAAGAGAGATCAGGTTTTATCAAATCACATTGCTCAAAATAGTGAAAACAATGGAGGACTTAAGACATTATGTTAACATCTTAAATAATGTGATAATTGTAAATTACTTTGCTTAACTAGAAAACATTCAGAGTGCATACGTCTGCCAACACCATTATCGGGGGAAGTAAGTGTACATGAATCTGCCCGAAAATTGAATCACTTTTTCCATAGCCTTTATACAAAAATCTCATTGAAATCCATTGAGAACTTTCAGAGATGTGGACAGTCATGTGCATATATATAAATGTATGGGGGGAAAAACAGAAAAATATCTCTCAATCAAAAAAAGCCCCCACTAAAAACCTATTTGGGGTTAAAAAATGAAAAAAAGAAATTTTTCTAGACATAATAAATTTCAGCCCTCTAGCACCATTGGTATGGCCTGTATGCATGATACATACACAGCCAGGCAGCTAGCTGGACCGACTTGTAAACTGAAGAAACCTATTTTGACAGTTTTGGTTGATGGTTTCTAATATATATTTGTATAATTTATCCCTAGGTAAATAACCCTGTCATTCCTGAACTTATGATGACCTGCTAACACCCTAAATAATCTGATCTGTGTAAATTACTTTACATAATAAAATTAGTGATTGAACTGCAAACTTGTACTCTGTCTGGTGTTTATAATGAGGATGTAATTGATACCTATCCCATATATGTATTTTTGCACTCACACAATCAGGTCATTTGAGTGAAATCACTTGACCCACATATATTTTACTTCAGAACACCCAGGTTTTATTCCGAGAAAGCTAATCTTTCCAAGTACAACTCTCAGATAATCAAGTTACTGGACATGGATTATACCTCTTCAATGGTAACACGATACCCATTGCAGACAAAAAGTCTAGCAAAATCTTGTATCTTGTCACCTTCCATCTTACCTTGGAACTATTGACAAGAAGCACTCCAACAGCCGTCATTTCGACCAGCCTCACATCCTCCATTCACCTCTTCCTATAAGAAGATAAACTGTTTTCATTCTTTGTTCAGTCCAGATTTGTTGCTCTAACAAATCTACGGCTGTTCCACAGAGACGCGCCTCTCACCTTCTACTACGTACGTACATATACACATACACACGCTCTAACAACGAAGGACTCTTTAACATTTACTAAGTAGTAAACCGATCTTTACATGTATTCTTTCTTCTTCTTCTCTACAGCTGAGAACTACCTTATTGTTATGCCTTCTGTAATAAATATACTTTTTTGTTTTATTTTGTTTTTATTATTACAATGTATTTGCATTTATTATGTGCATGCAACATTACCATGTGCACTTTGCATCTTTGCATCATACATGTATTTCATTCCTTTTACTACTGCAGGAACAGAAAGAAAGATACATCGAATCTTCTCCAGCGCATATCACTAACCTTACTCTTTCTATCTCTCTAGTATCAAAACTCTATCATCAGCACTAAGGCATTTAGTACTACTATTACGACTAGTAGCTTACTGCCATGATCTTGGTTATTGTTTATTTTCTAAACTAACAGTCAACCCGAGTTAGATACTTGTAATATATATATAATGAGTACTTCACTTTAATATAACTTCTAACCTTGCTCATTATAAGGATAATTCCCAAACTAATGATGACCAGCTAATATCCTAAATAATGTGATCTGTGTAAATTACTTTACATAATAAAACTAGTGATTGAACTGCAAACTTGTATTCTGTCTGGTGGTTATAGTGAGGATAATTCCCAAACTTATCATGACCTGCATCAGGTATTCTTCTTTGTTAATTGTATTGGGTAATGTAAACAGTCCCTTCCGTTTATTAAGTAAAAATAAAAGACATTTTTATTTATTTTCGACATCAAATTTATTGAACAACATAATCACCATTTTGTTCCACTATGTTCTGCTATCTTCAGGTAACTTCATAATTCCATCCTCCCAGAAATATTATCTTTCTTGGCAAAGATGACTTTTGCAGTCTTAAATGAAATTGAATTTTTGTTTCATTAAGAGAAGTCTGGAAAGACAAGACTAAATACTAATCCAAAAGGATAATATCTGGTGAATATGGTGGATTAGCGAAAACTTCTCAGATTAGCTCTAACAATTTTTGCCTGGTCATCAAAGAAAAATGTGGTCTTGCATTATCCTGAATATATATTACGCCTTTTCTCTTAACTAATTCTGGGCTTCGCACCCTTTGGGCTAAGATCAAAGTGTAGTATCTGTTCTTCGAAAC
>VCCN01001529.1:1024520-1041404 GCA_006491835.1 Architeuthis dux
TCGATGTGCCATTAAACAAAACAATCAATCGATCAATCAATTAACTAATTCTAGAGGCTTTTCATCAATTGCTGTCTTTAATTAGTCTAATTGGGAATGGTACTTGTTCAGATCAATTGTTTAACTCTCCAGAAGGAGCTCATAGCAGAGGACTTCCTTTCCAATACAACCATATACACAGCATCACCTTTGGATGAAGGCTGACCTTTCTTATGGTTAATGTTGGTTCATTTTGCTTGCCTCACAATCTCTTACGTTCCACATTATTGTAAAGTATCCACTTTTCATCAGCCATCGCAATTGGTTTAAAAAATGAAACATTTAAATACAGTCCAGTCATTTTTTTGCTAAACTTATGTGGAAGCCACACAATAAAGTGACTAACATAACCAAGCTGGTGCAAATTTCAGCACCTGATTTAGATATTTTGAGTACGTTGGCTATATTCCGCATCATAAACACTATTCTCAAGTAATGTCTTCATTTGATTGTTATCAACCACAACTAGTCAACCAAACTTTCGAACATCATTCAGTGACAAATCTCCAGCATGAAATTTTGCAGACCACTTTTGACACATTCAATCATTCACAATATCTTCTCTATAAACTGCACAAAGTTTGTCATTTTTTTAAAAACATGTCAAGACAAAGACACAGAAACACCCAGGCCCTGCATTATAAGGGTTATCCCCTTTAAAAACAAAACTTCTGTTTACCCCATCACACTCGGATTTAAAACCTGAAGAAGGCCGAAGAATGGATCGACCAAAACGTTGTGTTTATAACACAAACAACAAGAAGGGGTTCAATCATCCAAAGAACCATTTGAAGATTATTATATATATATATGTATAACACAATATTCATAGAATAGAATATTGTAAGGAATATTTTATACGCAGAGGGAGATTCATTTTAGCACTTTGACTTAGCGGAGGTGCATCACACTTCAAAAAGAACAGGGAGACAGCTTTCATAGAGAGTTCAGTATTCAACCCAACAGACAACTTACAACTCACGCTTTTCGATCATCAACACCAATGCAGGAAGAGATATTCAATATCATCATCATTACACACTTCTCTTCGCCCTGCCATTAAGTTAAGTTTACTACTAACTTCTCACGCATACACACTATGAACTGTCTCTACACTTGGTTATAGACATAACACACACATACATGTGAACTGCTACTCACACCTGGTGATACACAGTACACACACACACACTTGTGGACTGTTCTCTCCATAAACACATACACAACTTTACTTACACCTGATTGCAATTGCTACACACATTGAATTTTTAATTCCAACCTACACATTACTTCTTTTTCTCCCTTTGAACAATATTCTATTTTGTTGTTAATTTAACTGGATAAAACTTGAAAATAGTTTTGAAATGGTTCTTCGGACGGTTGAATTCCTTCTTGTTATTTGTGTTGTAAACACAACGTTTCGACTGATCCATTCTTCGGCCTTCTTCAGGTGTAAAATCCGAGTGTGATGGGTTAAACAGAAATTATGTTTAAAGCGGGGGGTAGCCCTTATAGCACATGGTCCTGTACTTAGCAGACAATGGAGAGTGTGAGAACGTCTGAAAAGGACAAATTTTGTGTAGATCTTCTGGAGACGTTCGCCAACGCCTTTAAGGTGGGATAATAGAATCATGGGAAGGGGAGCTTTGGGTGAGAAAAATCAAAGAGGCAGCTCACATCAAAATGTCAACTAAATGCATTAGCCAGAAAAGCGCGGATGTCAACCCGATGTGGCTTCCATTTCTCAACAAATCCAAACCCGACAGAACAAAGACACAGAAACACCAGGGTCATGCGCTATAAGGGTTACCCTCCTTTAAACATAATTTCTGTTTAACCCATCACACTCAGATTTTACACCTGAAGAAGGCTGAAGAATGGATCAGCCGAAACATTGTGTTTACTACACAAATAACAAGATGGAGTTCAACCGTCCAAAGAACCATTTCAATATTAATGACCCTTCTCAAAACTATAGAAAATACCTTGAAAATAGTTATTCCTGTCTTGTTGAATTTCCTCTTAAACCTACACACTTATTTATTTTTATTATTGGGCATGTCCGACGCCAAATTGTCTTCCCCGACAAATTGACACCCGTTCATGTACCTAACACGTTTATCTAGTTGGTTACTACCCATTGCTAGGTGTTTGCTTTGAACCGAAGCAAATTCTTTGAATAAAATTAAATAAGTATTTCTTTTTCTACTTGACAAGACAAACTGTATTTTTAGGTCTTTTGAAATGTAAAAAAAACAAGAAGTATATTGCCACAATACATTGTTAATATATAATCCCTGAATTTAAACATAGTTCTGTTTCACCAATATCAGATAACTTAGCATATGAGAATACCAGGTGTTGTAAGTATAAAATATATATCCTATGAGAAATAGTTTTTTGAAAATTACCATATGATTCATTTACTGATTTCAATTATTATTCTCATGAAAATCAAATATATATACATAAAGCAAAGAATCACAAAATATTTATTTCGTCAATCTTTCGCTAATCGTCGCCAGCTGACTCAGCCATTTACAAAATCAGGTACGGTAGGGCAGAAATGACTAAAAAACGTCTATGTCTGAATAGACCTGAATTTATAAGAAATATATATTAATAAATACATCCAATGATGTTCCTGTCTCTAATACTTAATTAAATCTAATAATTTAATATTTTTTGTTAAAAAATGGTGTAATCTAATATTTAATTTAATCCTCATAAATTTAGGCGTATTTAGGTAATTTAATAACTGACCATATTAGAATATCAGGTGATGTAAGTATAAAATATATTTAGCATATAAGCATATTTAGACGTTTAAGACATAGACGTTTTTAGTCACTTCCACGCTACCGTACCTGATTTTGTAAATGTTTGAATCAGCTGGCGATGGTTAGCGAAAGATTCCCTTTATTTCATTGCATTTTCCCCTTTTGAGTCCTTGTTTATGTTATGTTTATGAAATAAACATAAAAGTTGACGAAATAACATATTAAAAATCTGTGAAGTTTCTCAAGTTTAAAGGGAGATAATTCGTAAATTCCCTGCTTTGTCTTTTTAGTAAGAACTGTGTGTAGATTTTTGATTTTTTGCTGGGATTAATAAAATAAACGTCGCTTTGATCAGTAACAGTAGATTAGAAATGAATACAGTAACATGGATTTAGATTTTTAAAAATGGAATAGTTTCATTGGTGTTTAAATTGTAAGTCACCAAGATTCTTATTGAAGTTTTGTTTGTGGTTTTTAAGAAAAATACTTTATAGTTGAAATCAGGATTAATGTTTTGAAAGTTTTGTGTTTCTTGCATATACTCTTTAGGAATGTTCGTACTCTTGTAATAGTGGGGTCCAGGGCATAATATGCATAAAAGACTAAAAGTTATTCCCCTTGCATTATTTTATTAAAATAAACTATTAAAATAAATTATTAAGTAACTTTGTATAAAATTGTATATCAAATTATATTGTTACTAAATTGTTTTGTATTAAAATAAATTATTAAATAACTTTGTATAAAACTTGGAAAAAGTGGTGATCAATGAATAAGTTACTTCTCTCGCCTTTTGTTGGTTAGTGATCACTAAAAAAGTCTGAATCCAGATACAAAATAAGGGATCAATTTAGCATAAACTTACATTGCAAATTGAACCCCCCACACACACACTAAAAATCTATTTAGGAAGGGAATTTTCAAAAAAAAAAATTTTTTTTTTTTCTAGACATAATAAGGAGTAAATGTTGAAATTTTCAGTCCTCTAGCTCCTCTAGCTCTAGGACCTCACTATTACAAGAGTATCACAAATATTTAGTCTCCGTGTGTGTGTGTGTGTGTGTGCAATTATACACTCTGTCCTGAAAGTATCCAGCCATTTTCAATATCTCGGGAACTGGTTGCACAGCCTTGATGTAACTTGGCAATCAATCAGAGGGGACCTTACAGCGCATGCATGAATAGACACTTTCCTCTGGGGTTACTCAGTCAACAGTGAGACGCCATTGAGTGAGCTTGTGTACTATTTGACTGTCGCATTCACAATGACTGAGCCGGTTTTTTTGCAAATAATTGCATCACCCAGATCTGCTGCCTGTGACTTATGGCTTTTCTCAAAGAGATTTCAGACTGTGGACAAGATTAAGGAGAATGCAAAAAGGCAGTTGATGGCGATCCCAAAAGAGGACTTTGCAGACTATTTTGAAAAGTAGAAGGGACACTGGGAAAAGTGAGTACTTTGGAGACTAGGACATGATTGCTGTAGGTAGGATATTTTTTCATTAATATTAATGGCCAAATACTTTCCACGCATAACTTGTATTTAAGAAAGACCCTATATCTTTAGCCGTCCAAAAAGTATCCAGCAATTTTCAATATCTGGTTGGCCTTATTGCGCACACATGAATAGACACTTTACTCAGTCAGCAGTATGTATTTAAGAAAGAACCTATATCTTATATCAAAAACTTGCAAAGTACAAATAAGTTAGTCTTTTTTCTTAAAACAAAGCCAACAATAACCTCAGGATAATGCCTTCTTATGCCTGTTTATAATGGAGTAAAAAATATTTAAAGTCTTCTGAAGCTTAAAATTGAGGTTGCCTATTTTGGGATGGGATCCAAGGACTATTCAAATCCTCTCAGGCATAACAACAACCACAGAAATGTGGCTTTATCTTCACAATAACACTTGACTTTTATTTTGTCTAGAGCCATATTGGAATGCTGTTAGCAACAAAGATTGAATGAAATATAATTCCAACTGAAATTCTTATTTAACAGCTTCAGTAATGGACTTGCTTCTATTAAGAAACTGATACAAATGATATTTGAAAAATGTGAAAGTGTTACTGGCTGTCCTTTTGCTCTGAAGAATGCATATAAAAATATGTATGTCTGCTTGTGTGTGTAGAGATGAAGAGAGAAAGAGCTATGAAATTCCATGTGTTTTGACAACTAAGATTATCCATTATCATCTCATGCCTCTGCTGTTCTCTCACCTTTGCCAGTAATGTCTCATTGTCTCCCTTATCCCTTCCAGTCTTCGTTGCCGGTCCATGTTTTTATCTAAATGTTATACAAACATGGATAAGTTTCATATGCAAAAATCTCCCTACCCCCTCACAGTAAACTACCTATCTTTTCTCCCCTCTCCATTCCTAACCTCTTATTAAATTACCTAACTTTCTTTTC
This sequence comes from Architeuthis dux, assembly GCA_006491835.1. Lineage (NCBI taxonomy): Eukaryota > Metazoa > Mollusca > Cephalopoda > Oegopsida > Architeuthidae > Architeuthis > Architeuthis dux. The sequence continues at coordinate 1,029,754 of VCCN01001529.1, forward strand.
TGCCCTCTCTCTTCCTACCCTCTTAGTAAACTGCTTGACTTTCTTTTCTTCCCACCCTATTATTAAACTACCTAACTTTCTTTTCTGTGCTCTCTCTTCCTACTCTCTTATTAAACTACCTAAGTTATTTCTGTTCTCTTTCTTTCTACCCTCTTAGCAAACTACCTAACCTTTCCCATATGCTATTCGTGAAAGCATAACATTTGAATGCATGTAGGAACAAACCGAATAATATTGTAGATAATTCTTCCCAATTCTTAACTTATACTGTATATTTCGGCAGTTAAGATGACACTTGAAACACCTCCCTCCCAAATGGGGTCATTCTATAGGCCAGATACAAAAACAGTGACCTTGAAATTCTACTCAAAATACCTGTTGATTGGTTCCATAACCCTCCCAGACCCCACCCTATAACAAATCTTTAAGCTATCTTTAAGCTATGTTAAACACCATTTTTCCATTGGTCATTGTTCTGACATCTGGGCAAGTCTTTCAGGTCTAGACAGCTAAACAATAGTGACTTGACTTCAGATCAGGGTACAACTCAGTCGTCGTCACTAGTTTGTAAAAAGACAAATATTCTTCTTGGGTTAAGCAATCTTCTGTTTCTGTTTTGGTTAGCGCTTCCAGTGGCCAGGTTGTGTGACTCACGAACCCTCTAATTGTGGGTTATTTATGGGAAACAGAAGATTGACTAGGTCGTTCTGATTGGTACAAACATTCTCACATGCAAAACATACTGGAGAGAAAAACACATGAAACTTCTGTGTTCTTGCTATGTTGTGGCCCGGGTTCGATTCTCGGTGTGGGAACTATGCATATTTATGCGTGTAACGTAACAATCATTGTTGGTCTTCAAAGTCTTCCCCTCATTACAGCTGTGTTTATTCCGAGATCCTTTGCTACTAGATTTCAAATATAAAAACACTAACCTCAAACTAACTTTCATTATGGTGAGTCAGCAAAGGTTGCTGATGTCTTCAGTCTTGAAAAAAACTGCTGTAGTGTACTAAATTTTTTATTTTGCTCTAAAATCTATCTATATGTGTGGTGAGTCAAAGAGGAGTTGTCTCCCGTGAAGGAAACTCTCCACTCTGTCAGCTGGCCTCCTCACGACTGACAGCCAATCAGGGGCCAGCAAGCCACCACATGGCTTTGAATCAATCTCTTTCCTTGTTTCTTTTTTCTTTTCTAAAGGGTTGTCTCTCTCGTTTTTCATTTGTTGTTGTTCATTCATTTGTCATGACCATACTTAAATGGAGTCACATTCTTTCACTTTAAAAAAAAAACCTTTACCATGGAGAAATCTCATGCCTTAAGCCGGCATTCACCTTCCTCACAGAATTTCTGATGCTCATCAATAGGTTGGAATTGTTTCCTCCACAAAACCTCCGGATGCTGGCACCCATACCTCCATACATGCACCTTGTCGGTTTCTCACCTCCAAACATTCACACCATTTTATGACCTTCCATAGATCTCTCAGTTAAGAGCCCTTTTCGGACACCTTTAGGAAAAATAGGCTCCACAGGATTCCTGCCTAAAGCTACCAAGATAAGATCAGACATCAATCATCAAGCTGTCAACACTAGGCTCCGGGATTTTCTAACCAATCAGAGAACAGCATTTCATCATATAAGCAATGCTCTCACAATACATGCCAGAACAGCATGGACACTTGATCTCCACGACTGCCTCCCCTGTTGGAGATATTGTTGATTCTCACACTTACACACACACATACACATACACTTCTCTCCTCTACAAATATACATTAAAACTGCTACAAACGTTTAAAGCGCTTTTTAAATATATTGCAATAATCAAATATGGTCTTTGGTTAAGACAGAAGCTAGCAACAAACTGAACCTTGAATCAGTGCTTTACCTACCTACTGGCCATGCCCACCAGCTCGGTCAACACTGCACGACACGTATGGTATGTAAACAAACCAGTCAACGACATTTGTTAAACTACAACTACAGACAATATTCTTATGGTATTTACCTTATTATATGCTTCACTGATAGCATACTGACAATTCAAATGATTTACAGGTAATACATTATGGTATTACCCTATTACTGGTAATACATTTTGTGATGACTTGGGCTTTGAAGGAAGTCACAAAGTCAAACAAGATATATAAAAGACAACACAAGGTGATCAGTCCGTTCTTTCAGTTCATCTGTTTCTTCTTAAGTATTAGCATTAGTTAGTGGCTTTAGTACTGGTTAGTAGTTGAGACGATAGGGAGGAAAAATAGAATAGAGTGTGGTTAGCATTTAGAAGATTTAGCTGATCTTTAGATATGGCACTGATTTAGGCGACACCAAATAGGCATGACCAGTCTTCTCCTGGAGTTAACGGAGGGATTTTACCTAAAAGCACAACAAATCCCAGACGTTGACATTCGTGCCATGGTCAACTGTCTAGGCAAGCGGAAAGTGCTTCTAAAAATAGCACAAGCCAACTCTTGTCGTCTAGAGGTTATAACACATTCAAGGTATTTAATTCATTGTATTGGTATATCACAGTGTTGGTTGTTTGGTGCTCACTGACCTAAGTTTTACCACAGATGGTTTTGTAGTTTGGGGGTCATCTTATACCACCAACCGACATGAGCTAAAACCACCAAATTCAGACTGAAATTGGGATCTCTTCTTATCTGAATGTCACCTTATCCACCAAAATATATGGTATATATCCAACTATTATCTAACTTGTTAAAAATAAATGTTAAAAAGGACAGTTTGATATTATAAAGAATAAGTATTAATTAACTCTTAAATTCATAAACCATTTGTAATTGACAGTGGAACTCTTCAATGAATATAATAACAACAGGTCTGGTTAGTCACTCTATAGAAACCGTCACAGGAGGTGATCAATGAATAAGTTACTGTTGTTAGGCAGTGATCACTAAAAAAGTCTGAATTAAAAAAAAAACAAATGTGAATGCTGCTGGACACAAATTAGGGATCAATTTAGCATAAACTTACATGGCAAATTGAAACCCCCACTAAAAACCTATTTTGGTGGGGAATTTTCAAACGACAAAAAAACGTTTTTCTAGACATAATTATAAGTAAATGTTGAAATTTTAAGCAATCTTAATTCATTGGTACGGCCTATACGTGTGATACATAGCCACCAAGCCAGCCAGCCTGACCAACTTGAAAACTGAAGAAACCTATGTTGACAGTTTTGGTTGATGGTTTCTAATAATGGAACTCTTCTGAGAATTGAATTAAAATATGTTTTTAAAATTCACCAAATGGTCAAAAGGGGATAATTTTAATCATAAGTTATTTCCCTTCAAATTGACATTATATTTTCTTTGTATGAATTTAAGAGTTAAAGGTTACACTAGTGTATAAAAAGAATATGATTTCACATGTATTTTTATTATTATTTTGTATGTAGAGTATTGACTATAGGGTAGTGATTGTCAGGATAGACTTGCAAGCCAGTTATAGTGAGTTCGTTCCTCACTGGGTACTCTAGGAATACAGCATTGAACCAAAGTTGGTCTAAGCCAACAAATATTTGTTACTTTTGATAGAGGAAATCTATTATTATGATTATTTTATTCTGCCTCTTTGGGCATCTCCAACTATACACAATATTTGCACATCAACTTCTAAACAAATACAGAATTCATAAAAAACATATTCAAATGTACATAAATACAAACAACTTGTACATTATTTAGAATATTAGGGCAGTGCCCATTCTAAAGGTGTATGTTTGGAAGGGGCCGGACTTTATGGTGTGTGGAGCAGCCTGCCATAATTGTCATGTAAATAATTTTCTGTTTGTTGTACAAAACTACAAAGTATTTTGGTCATTTCTATTCAGTGTTGCCAATTTAGATATTTTATATCTAAATTTAGATAATTCTAAAGAGCAGAAGACACGAGAGACCTTTAATTTTTAATTTATTTTTATTAAATTTCTCAAGAACCATTGATCCCAAAAAACTGCCTTGTGTGCTGACTAATATATCTGGTAAATGTCAACTTCGTGCAATGCCAAGTTGTCGAGTAATCACAGTGCATACACACAGAGACACCGAGATTACTCCAATTGTACTTCGAAATTTTAGTTAGATTAGATTGTAGTTAGATGACCTGGGATAGTCAAATTGAAATGCTGGAGACTTCAAACATGATAAAATAAGTTCACCTAGAAATATCTTTTTCTGTCACACTTGGCTGGTTCGCAGTATGGTGTCATCTTTCAACTTAAGTCAGCAATTTTGCAGTATAAGCTTTTTTATCTTTGCTATAAAAATCTGATTTGTTTTCTAGTACAAGTACCTCACCAATCTTCAGTTCTTCATAGTTTCTAAAATTATGTGACTTCCACTCTTTAGAATTAAAATACTTTGAAGCCGTACTATCATACGATGGACGGGACTTTAGTCACCTTCAAAGCACTTCCCTTGGAAGCTCTCACACTTTTCAAAACGATCTGCAAAGTCCTCTTTCAGGGTTGCCATCAAGTGCCTCGTCACATTCTCCTTAATATCATCCACAGTCTGAAATATCTTTGGGAAAAGCCAGAAGTGCCAGCGAGCCAAATCTGGACAGATGTGGGGCTGATAGACCTGGGTTCTTAAGTATTTTTAGTTGGATTAATTTTCTATGTGAGGTGCTGAAGTTATCGCCCTTGTTCTTTAGTTGTTCACTATTTTCACAGGTGCCGTCTAGTGCCCATAAATAGGTGTCTGCCATCTTTAAAAGTTTGTTCTGGTTCAGTTTTGTTGGGCAACATGAACAGAGGATTTACCCACTGCAAGATATCAAATCTCCCCTAAAGGTGAGTGCCATTTTTTATGTATACAAACATCTGGTAGCAGAGTATAGTTGTGAAAAATGGCAACAAAAAACATTAATCCGTCGCCACTGGTACCAGAAAAGTATAGAACATGGATGTTTTTTGGGGAGGCAGCAGACAACATTGAGGATAAAAGATGAGCAGCAATTGTATTTCTCTCCTTGACAGGCAAAGCCAGGGAAGCCATTCTGGAATTGGAGAGGATAACCGTACAATACTTTATGAAAAATTGGATGAGTTATTCAAGGAAGACTCAAATCAAGCAGCTCTCTTAACTTATGATAAATTTGAATGATATTCTAGACCATCAGAAATGTCAGTAGTGGACTATCTTAACAAATTTGAGAGAATGGTCGCGGAGTTGAAAATGTACAACATGTCTCTTCTAAAACCTGTACTTCCATACATAGCTTAGCAAAGTGCAAATTTAATGGAAGGAAATGAGGGACTTGTGAGGGCCACATTGAGTGATCTTACATTCAAAACAATGGCTGGACAACTCAGGAAGGTCATGTTGGGGACTGGCAATAGTTCTGTCACAAATGGTTCTGGTGTTGTCCAAATTAAAAAGGAAACCATTGTGTATTGAGGAAGGAGCCACTTTAGAAAGAAATATGGAAGATGAGGAAAGTAATGAAGTCTACTATGGCAGATGGTCGAAAAGTCAATGCGGAACTGGCTCATACAGCAGAGGAAAAGGTGGAAGAGGCAAAGTATGTCAGTTTGAGGGGAATAGAATGTCCTCTTCAAGAAGGAGAATCAATATATTGTGATAGTAGACCTTCAACTTGTGTTATCTGTGGTTTCATATACCACTGGGCAAGAGAGTGTAACGAGAGGTATGTGAAACCGGAAAATAATTTAATTCATGATGCAAACATCATTTTTGTTGCTTATAGTGGGGACAAGTGTAAGAGCAGTCTTTTGATGTTGTGTAATAAGGTAAAGATATCAAATGTGTCACGGTTTGGTGAGACTATTGGTTGTATGGTCCTGGACTCAGGAACCACTGCCACAGTTGGTGGTTTAAATTGGTTTGATTGCTTTGTGGAAACTCTTCCTCATGAGGTACAGCAGAAAATGAAGGTTGAAGAAGCTAAGAGGACATTTAGATAAGGCAAGAAGTTACTCTCTCTAAAAAAAGGTCATTCTTCCCTGTGTAATAGGTGGCATGAGAGTTGACATAATTGTTGAAATTATGGACGCTGACATACCCTTGTTGTTGAGCAAGTCTGCAATGAAGAAGGCAGAGGCTGTATTAAATCTTTTAAACAATACCATTTGCGTTTTGGGAAGAAAACTGAAACCAGACACTACTTCTTCAGGCCATTATTATGTGCCCATAACCAAACCATTGCCCACAGACAGTGAAAGCTGTAAATTATTATTTATTAAGGAGATTGGCAAGAAAACACATTGGGAAAAATTGAAGATTGCAACGAAATTGCACCAGCAATTTACTTTAGTCATCCTGGTGGAAACTAGATAATTATTTTGGCTAGGAATTGTAATGGAATTCTGACATAAAGGAGAAGGAGTTTCTCTGGATGCTTGAAGAATTCCCTTCCACTTGCGACATTTGTCAGAAATACAAGAGGTCAGAACCAAGACCTGTGGTAGGCTTTTCATTGGCAACTGTATTTAATAAAACTGTTGCCATGGATTTAAAAGATATTCAGGGACAGAGAATCCTTATCTAGTTGATCATGCAACTAAATACAGTGTGGCCGTGAAGATAACCAACAAGGAAAGCTCTACAAATCTGACTGCGATTTTCAAACATTGGATCTCATACTTTGGTTCGCCTAAGAATTTTCTGACAGACAATGGATAGGGAGTAAGATAACCAGGAATTAAGAGATATGTGCCAGAATTTAAATGCAATTGTGAGAACCACAGCAGCACAGAGCCCCTGGAGTAATGGTATGATAGAACAGCACAATGGAATTCTTGGAGAGATGGTAAAATGCTGTTTGGCGTCAAATGTTCTTTTGAAATTTCTCTGGGCTGGTCACTGAGTGCTAAAAATACTCTACACAATTCTCATGGCCCTAACCAATTGGTGTTTGGAAAGAATCCGAGTCTGCCGTCTGTGTTAGTTAATCAGCTACCGGCTTTGTGGGGAGACTCCACGAGGGAGATCATCACGGACAATGCGATGCATGCTGCTAGGAAAGCTTACGTCAAGAGTGAGTCTTCTGGGATGCTTAGAAGAGCTTTGAGACCAGCTATTGCTCAAAAATATTTTAATGGAGACCTTGTGTATTAGAAAAGAAATGAGTCTGAAAGATGGATGGGTCTCGGTATGGTTATTGGTTTGGATGCAAAACAAGTATTGGTCAAACATGGTGGAACGTATGTGAGGACGAAGGCACTATACAACATTGGGAGCCTACCTTGGAATTGGTGGGACAGGAGGAGTCTTCCGAGAGCCTTTTATTGTCTGCATCGGACACATCTGGCCAAGTGGGAATATTTGTGGATTTAAGGTGTACATGGTTGTACCTGATAAGGGTCAAAGCAGGATTACTAACCAATAGGTTTGTACAGAAAAAGTTGTCAAGGCTTGGTTGTTGCCAGGGGATTTCAAGATGAGGATGCAGGATCTATCAGAACTGATTCCCTCACCAGGATGCAGGTTCTAATTGCCTCAAGTGGATGGGGATTTCAAAATGAGGATGCAGGATCTATCAGAGCAGATACACCCACTTGCTCCAAGAATGGCTTTAGAATCGTCTTAGCTGTAATTGCCTCAAGTGGATGGTCCTATAATTCTCTAGACATTAAAACCGCTTTCCTTCAAGGTAAAGAAATTACAGACCGGTTTATCTGTTGCCATCACCTGAGGTTCAAAGTGATAGAGGAAAACTGTGGAAAATCTCTAAATCTGTGTATGGTTTGAATGATGCTTCTAGGTCCTGGTACCTCACTGTGAAGAATGAGTTACTTAAATTAGGAGCTGAGGTGTCTAAATATGATCAAGCTACAGTTTTGTATCCCGAATCTTGGTGATCTACATAGACTAAAATCATAGTCTGTAGTGACATGTCTTTTGCCAACCTAGAAGATAGTGGTTCTCGGGGAAGCTACATCATATTTGTCGTGGGAAGTAATGGCAACCGCTTTCCACTACAATGGAAACCCAAAAGAATAAGAAAAGTTGTCAAAAGCACCCAGGCAGCGGAAACTTTGGCAACAGTGGATCTGGCTGATGCTTGCATGTTTTATAAATCATTTATTTGTGAACTGTTATATATCAGTGACTTGTCAAGGATTCCTGTAATGTGCAAGACTGACAATTCGGGTATGAATGATTCTACTCATTCATCCACGCAGACCATGGAGAAGAGGTTAAGAATTGAGATGGCCATTCTCAGAGAGATGCTGAGTAAGGCGATCCTTTGGATTCTGCAAGATCACCAAGTGGCGGATATTTTGACTAAGAGAGGTGTCCCATCTTCAAAGATACTGAAGTATCTAGTGGGATACAAGAAAACCACTTTATAAAAAAAAAAAAAAAATAAAATTAAAAAAAGTGTTTTTTAAAAATAACGAGAGAAGTCCTCTTTCAGGATTGCTATCAAGTGCCTCATCACATTCTCCTTAATTTCAACCACGGTCTGAAGTGCTAGGGATCAAAATCTGAAAAGTAGGGGGGGGCTGACAGACCTGGGTTGTTAAGTATTTTTAGTTGGATTAATTAAAGTTATCGCCTTTGCTTTTTAGTTATTCACTATTTTCACGGGTGCCATCCAGTGCCTATAAATAGAGGTGTCTGTCATCTTTAAAAGTTTGTTCTAGTTCAGTTTTGTTTGGCAACGTGAACAGAGGATTTACCAACTGCAAGTTATCAAATCTCCCCTAAAAGGTAAGTGCCATTTTTATGTATAAGCATGGGTGGTGCAATGTTTTGCCAAAAACCTTGCATCAGATGTGAAGAATGACTCACTTGGTCATTGTAACAGTCACACAGTACACAAGCTCACTCAATGGTGCGCAAAAGTCCCCTTTGATTGGTTGCTAAGTTACATCAGGACTACTTTTTGAGATATTTAAAATGGCTGGACACTTTCCAGACAGACCTCATGTGTATGTGAAATTTTATATATAGGGTGTCCCAAAATTAATGCCAGTTCTATCTACGTGAAGCAACTATTTAATGATGCCCTTGGGAAAGGCATATATTCCCACCAAACTTGTCATGAGCCAGCATGGCAGGTTAAAGCCCATCAGCACCCTCCCCCATGTCTTACACTCACTTGAGGAAAATGGACCTTAAAGGCTGATAACAAATTCTTTTAAAAATCTCACTACAATTGAAGAACTTGGTGTGCACTGCTATTAAGTGACAGTACTCAAGATATAGTCAGCACACAAGGCAGTGCAGTGTCAAGTTTGAAGTTGTATGGATGAGCAGTTCTCGAGAAATCTATAACAAAATTAGATTATAGATCTTTCTTCATAGAAAGAAATTATAATCTAAAAGTATCTCCCTTGACTTCTGCTGTTTAGAATTATCTAAATTTAGATATAAAACATCTAAATTGGCAACACTTAAGAGAAGAAACCGAAATACTTCGAAGCCGCAGTTTCATACTACGCCCTGAATCCGGCACTAAATGATCCACCAAGGGCCGTTAAACAAAACAAACAAACATAATTATATGGAATGGAATTAATCACATTAACCCATATATGATTCAGACACAGCCCTAGTTCATAAAAAAAACAAGAACATTTCAAAATATCAGTTTTTCAGTTTCTTTATTAAATGGTAATATTCCAGTTTCTTTATTCCTTTCTCAAAAGAGATTGTTGCATAGAAGGAAGTTTCGAGAAGGACTCCAGAAAGAGTTCACTTGTCATCTTCGTTGTTTTGCTTCAAACCACGAATCGACAAGTCATAAACAATTTCCTCCACTTTTTTCAGATCATACTTGAGCGCATCATATCGCTTTCGTAGAGAATCATTTTTCAAGTTTAACAGTCTGAAGCCGGCATCGAGTTCTGTAACAAATTTTTTTATCTGTAATGGACGGCTGTAATCTCCAGCAGTGACAGAATTGACAGCAAGACGACTCTGCAAAGACAAAACCAAAAATGATGATCGCAGCACAAGAAACCCTAATCGATCTATATAATGAAGGGCTTGATTTTTTTTCCTGTTAGTTTCTCTGTCCGTAATACATAATAAAGAGAAAGATAAAATTCATATTTTGGCGATGAAATTATCTCCTACCCACTATTTTAAACAATGGACTTTTTCACTTAAACGCGTTCAGTAACTTTTTAATAAAACCTCAGATAAATTTGATAAGATGTAAACATTTATTTACACTATTAACAGCTTTCAAGTAGTAAACTAATAAATATTAAAGTAAGAGAATGTGAAGAAACAGCTGGAACTCCACAGAAACACAGGTAGATATTTTTACCAAATGATTTAAGGCTTCCAGTATATATATAATATATAAATACATATATCAGTGGCGACTCTAGTTCATCAATGTTACTCAGGCTTAGTATAGAGTGGCCATTTCCAAAAAGAAGGACGTTCTAGTCCACTAAGGTATTACTGGAGGTCTGTGAGTTTGTTGAGTAGGCAAAGCTTTCAAAAGCCTGGGATCCGTTGGAAAATTCATTCAAATAAAAGGGGTCTTTGGTAATGAAAAGGTTGGGAACCACTGTTCTAGGCAGTCCATCTCAGACATGTTGACAATGTGAATCTACACTAAAGGCGCAGTTTAATTTTGTTCTATAACATTGTTATGAAAAGTAATTTTTATTTAAATCAACATTTTCAGTTATGAAGTGGAAACAAAGTCATATTCCTTGCAAAATAAGGGATTACAATGAGATTTTTATATATTATTCTTAATAATTTAGATGGAAATTTGTAGGCCTGAGTTATCAGAAATGTTCCGAGACATTTGTTGGTTTACTGAAACTGAGTACTGTAATGTAAGAAATTAAGATTGAAACCAGATTTAAAAAAAAAAAAAGAAACAAAAAAGCTGATTACAAATGAAACCAAAAATTAATTAATGATCAAATGTAACATTATATTTTTGATATTTAAAGATTTTTCTCCTGTGGTTTTTAAGAAAATATCTTAGGAAAGAGTTATCTCCCATGAACTATCCAGTAAACCATTGAAATTCTGGAGCAAAAAAATTCCTTCTTAAAACATAATGAAGTTTACTTCAACCGATTCAAAACATTTGTATCTAGTTATTAATAGTTGTTTTTTCTGATATTGGCAAGATTAAATTGTTGAATCCATGATTTCAGGATATTTTGTCATTTGAACCATGAAATAATCAAATGAAAAGCTTTAATTTGATGAAAATTACGCCTTGAAACAGATACACATAAATAAGAGTTATCACTGAAAGTAGACAAAATATCAGTAAGATATATGTATCAGTTTTTGTAATTAAATGTGTTGCAAATGAGCAACAATTTTGTTAAATATAAGCAATGATTATTCATTCTGAGGGTCCAGAAATATTAAGGGGAGGGGGGGGGGAGAAAAAAAGTGAAAGAATGTGTTTCAAAGATAAAGGGAGTCGAAAACCTACCAATTCACTTGCCATTTGCAGCAATCCCATAAGGAAGTCTTCAAGGTCCAAATGAAATCCACTGTGCCTGTCCACTTTTACTGAAAAAAGACAAACAGGTCTGGTTAGTCACTCAATAGACCAATGTCTTTTGACAGAGTGCCATGTTGAAGGTGATCAATTAAAAGATTGGAAAAGGGGGGCAATTAATGAATAAGTTACTTCTCTCGCCTTTTGTTGGATCAC
>VCCN01001529.1:1048958-1063283 GCA_006491835.1 Architeuthis dux
ATTGATATACGTATATTGATCTCAGTCTGCTTGTCTGTGCTGGTCTCATTATTTAGGCAGTTTATGTTTTATCTGCATTAAATTCTCAATTCAAAGTTCATAAATTATAATCATTAAAAAAGGAAAACCTTAAACTCTGCTAAAAACGTAAATAATGATGGGATTATTTAACGTATAGATCAACACTTCGACCTAAGATCGGAGTGTAATATCTGTGCGCTCTGCCTAGGATGAAAGTGCCCTCTGCCTCTGATAGGAGTATAGTCAATGGTCTCTCTAATTTTTTAAAGTCAGTGTGCGCAAAAATCTCATGTTATGCAATTTTTTTTCCTGTGACAAAGTATGTGCGCACTTTTGAATTCGACATTGCCAGTATTTCAGGCCAAAGACATATTTGCGCCCCTTCACATTTCACTACCACTACAAGTGGTTTTCTAAAAATGGATTCTAGTGACTTTAGTAATTCGGAATTTGAGGGATTTTCGCATGAAATTGTACAAACTGCTGAAAGAAATATTTTACAACAGGATTCTATCAACATCTCTGATGTTGATATAAGTGATTTTAATGAAGATTCGAGCGACTCTGAGGTCGAAAATTACGATTTTTTAAACAATGGAAGTAATGATCACTTGACTAAGTTGACTTCGACTCGCTTGTAAACATTGATGATTTTAGGGACATTCCTGTACCAGCTACAAAATTACCTGATAAGCAGTTTATAGATAATAATTTATTAAATATTATTGAAAATAAACAAGGAAAATTCTTTTAAATATTGATAAAAAAAATTTACTAAAAAAAAAAAAAAAAGTTTAAATTTAAATCATGACAATGCCAATCAATTGATAATAATACATTTTCAATTAACTTTTTGCTGGTTTTATTTCACCAGACTTAGAAGTGATACATTGAGAATAATCATTGAAAATTTAGTAAGCGTACATTTAATATTAAAAGAGATATAGCAAGTTATTTACTGCCCATTGTATTTTTTGGTCAGCAACAGGCAGTTAGTGTTAGACGAAGAGAGACAGGCAGGAAACTTATCAAATTTGTCTCTTAGGGAGGATTGAGTTAACTCCCTTTTCCGATCAACGTTATTTGCTCACCGCAGGAGTGTAATCGGTCGGAGCAAAAAGTTGCGATAAAAAGCAACTAATAAAATTAAGATGAAGGTAAAAAGTAGTCATAAAAATTTAAAATAATAAAGTTTTAATAGGATTTGAAAATATCTTTGAAAGATGCCAACCTCTCTCAATCCTACTACTTTTCTCAACACAACAAAAACACTTCACTTTCTTTTAGTGCAATGGAATGGTGCTCACTGTGTGTGTAGCAACATTAGTTGCCCCAGGTTGGTTAGCAAGGTCATTCTTCTCAGATATGAGATTATTTACTATAAAATATAAAAATTACATGGTCCACGCTAAATAATAATGTTGGTGCAATGATGACTACTACTAGCTAAAAAGAAAAATATGATAGAATATGAGGTCAGTTAAAATAGTTTAAGCTAAAAGAAAATTAAAAATAAAGTTTTAATAGGATTTGAAAATATCTTTGAAAGATGCCAACCTCTCTCAATCCTACTACTTTTCTCAACACAACAAAAACACTTCACTTTCTTTTAGTGCAATGGAATGGTGCTCACTGTGTGTGTAGCAACATTAGATATATCAGATATGAGATTATTTACTATAAAATATAAAAATTACATGGTCCACGCAAAATAATGTTGGTGTAATGGTGACTACTACTAGCTAAAAAGAAAGATATGATAGAATATAAGGTCGGTTAAAATAGTTTAAGCTAAAAGAAAAAAATAATGAAGACGGCAAACTTTAGGATTATGACACATTTTAACTGCTAAAAAAAATTTTTTTTTTTTAATTTTCAATATTCTGGGATCGCAGTAAAAACAAAAAATAAAGCATCTTTGTTTAAAAAAGAAAAGAAAAAAAACGAAATTAAAAAAAAAAAATGGGTAACAAAACTGACAACTCGTCTTCCTTAGTTGTTTGAGAAAATGAGTGATATTATTAAAATCACTTTTGAAGAAAGTAATGGCTACAACAATTAAAACGGTCATTAATTAATCTTCTCCACTCCACAAACTGCTATTGCTTTTGAGAGTTTATTAATTAATTAAATAAACTTTATACATATATATAAGCAAATTCCCAGGGCATTTCTTTTTAATTCTATTGGCAAAAAAAAAAAAAAAAAAATAAAGATAATTTTAACATTTTTTGCGCAGTGTACAAAAGAAAATTTGGTAATTAAATCTTTGCTTTGACGTACATATTAGGCACATTGGCGGTTTTTAACCAGCATTGAGGGGATTCAAAAGTAATAAAGGCTCCAAAAAGTATACATTTTTTATTAAAAAGTATGATTAAACAAGATATTAATCAGAAATAAATGCAATGATGAAATTAAAGGAATGTCTTTAGTTTATCAGATTGCGCACCAACGTAAACTCGTCAAGGTACGATGAAACAGAATGCATCATCATCCGACGTAGAGTTCATATGGTGCGAAATCTGATAAAGATATGCGTTTAATTTTATTATTGCGTTTATTTCTGATTAATATGTTGTTTAATTATACTTTTTAATTAAAAAAAAAGTATACGTTTTGGAGCCTTTGTGTGACTTTTGCTTCTCTAGGCAGGTTATTGAAACCGAAACCGTCATACGTCAGAGCAAAAATTACCGAATTTTTTTTGTTTTAAATTAAAAAAAATTTTTTTTTTAAAAACGAACGGTATTAAATGTTTAGAATTTTAAATACAAAATACAACCAAAATTTCAGAGATTTTTCTCTTTAGTGTTAAAAAAATAAGTTTTCATTTTGAAAGCTGAAAAAAAAAAAAAAAAAAACCCATAAAAAACACAAGTAGCAAATTAAAATTATCTATAATTGATAAGAGCTTTTTCAGGCCTTTTTTAAAATCTTAATTGGTTTAAGAAATTAAATTAGTCTCTGAATCCCTAAATTTTAATGATTCAAAGTCTTCATTTAATTATGTATTTTACGGATATGGATTCAATAAAAGCAATATTGGACTACATTTTAAAGAATTATGATTTTAAATGCAAAAAAATGGTTCAAAATGCCAGAATAAAAGTACAGAATCCTCATTGGAATATGGGACTTTTTTTTTTCGACCGGACCCACGATTGGAATAATTTCCCGGGCGAAATATGGTAGGCCAAAAGTGCAATAATAAAATTAAAACTAAATGTTATGTAATCATTAAAAAACAAAGATTGAACATTCATTGAATCAGTAAAAACCATAATAATCTTAACATGTCATTCCTATAATATACTGAATAAAAACAAATGCAAAAACAATATAGAGTAAGTGCACAATTTTACTACTACTACTGTACACTGCGTCAAACACGTAAATTAATTGTTGGTTTAAGTAACAAAGTGTTTTTTTTTCTGATTTTTAAGTTGGACAGATAGGATTTATAGCAAAAAGAAACTAGTACTGCTTTTTACATCACGTATTTCTCGTTCTGAATCCAAATATTGTTGAAATGAAGAAAACATTTGAGTCAACTCGGCCTGTTCCCCCATTTTTTCTTTTCTTTCCGCCAACCACGGTTACCACTGAAGTTTTCCAAATTGTACCAAAACGAGTATTAAAAGGTACCAAAAATTAATGGAATTGTACCAGATCACCGTTTTGGCCATAACCGGCAATAAAAACGGTCAGAAGTTGCCATAAACTGCCGAAAGTGGACAAATATGGCCAGATGCGAAAATTTTTTTGAAAAGCATATTTCATTATTTATTTTTTATTAAATGAAATATTGTAAATTATAATTATTTTATAATACTACTATTTTCTGTTATTTAAAAAAAATTGAATAAGTTGCTGCTCAAATTGTACCAGATTTTATGAAGTTTGTACCAAATGTAACAGAGAAGGTCGATTGTACCATATCTGGTACATTTGTACCAACTTCGGCAACCCTGCCGCCAACCAACAGAAAAGCACGTGTCTGCTGAACAAATACGGATTGAATATTTCAATATTTGAAGAAAAGAAAATATTTTCAATAAATTATCAGTCACAGAACTGAAAAATAATTTCAATAAATATTCAAGATTTTTACAATTCCCATAAGAAACTAACTGACAACATTTAATTATTTTAAGCAGATTTTACGGAGATTGCCGAGGGAAAATTCGTCTGCAATTCACCCAAGAACGGTCCATTGCACCAGTAACCGTAAACACCGCGAAAACCTTTAAAGATTTAATTTATAATGAGTAGCAAGGTGATAAAATATTTATAAATAAAACTCTGATATTATAAAATCTCCAATATAAAGCCATTAATGCCCTATTTTTGATTGTTATGGATTCTACCACCTAGGTAAGACCCACTGCCCTTTGTTGAATAGAATAAAATGAGGTTGTACACAGTGTTGCCGATTTAGCGCGTTTTGCGCTATTCAGCGCGTTTCTTGTTTTGGCAGTTCAAAAAGCGCTAAATTAACGCGTTTACGCCTAAAACATTTCGGCCATTTTCTGGTTATTTCTGACCATTTCTAGCTTTATTTTAGTGGTATTTGGCCATTTTAAAAAATGTAGCGCTTTAAGCAGTCAAACTAGCGCGAAATTATTTTTTTGAGTTGGCAACACTGGTTGTGCTATGTATAAAGTACTATGCAAAAGTACTGAAATATCATCCATACTCATGTGTTGTGTATGTTATGCCAAATCGGCGAAATTGCCTAATTAGCGAATAAAACTATGTTTTTACTTGTTTTTTGTAAAAAAAAGTTTGATTTCATTTTGTAAAAAAATAGTTGTTTTTATGTTTTTTGATTAAATAAACTTTTGATCAAATTAAAACTATGTATTTATTTGTTGGGAAAAAAGTTAAAACTAGATATATACGTTTTTTACAAAAAATAAATAAATACGTTGTTTTAATTTGATCAAAACAAGGATAAAAACAACTGTAATCAAAATGAAATCCAACTTTTTAAAAAAAAAATATATAAATAAATACATAGTTTTATTCGCTAATTAGGCAATTTCGCCGATTCAGTGTAACATGTACACTCAATTCAACCATTTTTTTGCTGTTGGGCCCCCTCCTTCCGGGCCCCTATGCTTAAGCCTACTCAGCCTAATGGTTAATCTTCCGCAGATTTTGAACAGTTATTCAATTAAATGACAAACAGTATTTTAAGTTGATTTTATTTAGTCACTTTTGGGTAAAAATAGAATAAGTCTTTTCAAATTAAAAAGAGAAATCTTATTCGTTGTCTTCATCAATGATATGCCAGAGGTAGTTAACTAACTCTATGAGATGTATGTATGGAGATGTACAACTTTGTGGATTCAGTCACTAAAAGAGACAGACTTCAGCAAGATCTTGACAATCTGGTTGACTGGACCCGACTTCTCCATGTAAGACAACTCTGCCCTGACAACTCCACGTCGAGTATTGGTACATGACTGCTTCACACAAGGATATGTAGGGCCACTTAAACCTAAGTGAACAATTTTGCACAAAAACTGGCTCCCAGGATTTCTCGTTAGTTTTCTTATATGAATTTTCCCTCCAAAATATATTAACTATTGGAAAACCTCAAATATCTACATTAAAATAATATGCAACCAATCAGAGCACGACTTCCTAAATCCTAGCCAGGAGCCGATTCTTTTTTTATAAAAATAACCCTAACAATGTAACTGGCAATGGGAGATTCAAAATTATGCATTCAACTTCAAAGAGAACAGGGAGACAGCATTTCAGTATTCAACTCTCATCATCAGCACCAACACAAGAGGATCACACTTCTTCTCCTCCTTTCCAGCAGGTTGAAATTACTACTACTGTCTCTTATCACTTACACATACATGTATTAAACTGTCTCTACATTTTTGTTATACACACACACATGCGAACTGCTACTTACACCTGGTGATACATAGCACACACACACATACACACACGTGTGGACTGTTTCTCTTCATAAACTCACCACCATTACATTTTGCCATGCACATTGAACTTTAATTCCAATTTACAAATTACCTTTTCCTCACTTTGAACAATATCTATTTTGTTGTTAATTTAACTGAATAAAACTTAGTTGTAAATTGTTATTACTGCCTTGTTGAATTTCCTCTTGAACCTACACATTTATTTTATTTTTATTCTTATGATTATGGATACACCAGAGGTAAATTTGTCTCCTACACACCCCTCCTGTATCACTGCAACAGATAACTCTGTTAAAGATAACTCAGCACAAGGACCAACAAAAACAAACTATGGAATTAAAACAATTTATTATTATAAAACTATCTATTACAAAAATTGAAATCATTTTTTAGTTTGCAGTACTACATTTTATTACTGAATGAGTTTAGAGTTAGATAAATAGTTATATAGTTTATTAACAAACTCCTTCAGTGATAAAATGTAGTATGAGTACAATCGAACTAAATTTCAATTTTTTTAATAAATCGTTTTATAGTTTTTTGAACTAGAAAATAATTTCAATTTTTGTAATAAATAGTTTTATAGTTTTTCGAACTAGAAAATAATTTCAATTTTTGTAATAAATAGTTTTATAGTTTGTTTACAAACTCATTCAGCGTTAAAATATAGTAATGCTAACTAAAAATAATTTTAATTTCTGTAATAAATAGTTTTCACTCCATTGTTTGTTCCTGCGAACTATAAGTTATCAAATTGAACTACAGAAGTAAATTAATTCACTAAAATAATTCAACTAAAAAAATAATTTTAATTTTTGTATCCCAATAAATTATTTTAATTACATAGTTTGTTTTCAAAAGGATAAAGATCTGATTGAGGGAGTTTTATGGAAAGCAACAAACCTAGTGCCAGGACTGTCTGCCTACTCATATGAAGAGACACTAGCAAGATTGAAGATACCAAGCATGCAGTACAAGAAGGACAGAGGAGATATGATCAAGACATCTAAGTACACCTGTAACGGACTCATACATATTTTGCACTCACACTCACACACTACAGTCAGCAAGTTGAAACCACTTTACTCATTTTCCTTAGGAACAATCCAGATTTTTATTACGCGAAAATGGGTTATCTCGTCTTTCAGATAACCAGTTTTCAGGACATGAGAAATCCGTACTTGACTAGAACATAACATGCTTTGCAGACAAGAAGTCTGGCAAAATCATGTTTCTTGTCACCTCATATTCCATCTTGGAACTTTTTACAATACCCAGTTCACCGGCCGATATTTTTGACCAGCCACACACCATCACTCACCTCTTACTATAAGAAGACCGATCTATTCTTCATCTTTGTTCAGTCAATATTTGTTGTGTCGACAAATATGACAGTTCCACCAGAGACGCGCCTTTCACCTCTGATTATGTACGTAAGCATTCATACACATTCTTACATACACACACTCTCTTCCTTAATATCTTCAACAAGCCTAGGACAGACATTTTATTAAGTAGTACACAAACTCTATAAATACTTACTTCTTCTCATCAGCTAAGAACTATTTTTTGTCATTAGGTTCTGTAATAAATATACTTATTATCATTGCAGAGTATTTTGTATTTCTTTATTCACATTGCATTTCATTACCATGTGCAAACTGCATTCTTTGCACATGCATGTGATTTCATTTCCTTTTACTACTGCAGAACAGGCAGAGAAAGAAAGATCCCTCTTATGCGCATTGTAACATTCCCCTCTTTCTTTCTCTAGTCTCATCAGCACCTTAACTTTACTTACGGGCAGTCAGGACCCTTAAGGCTTCTAGCCACTGCTACAACTGCTGCTACGTATGGCCTCACTGTTAGAGATTACTACACTATGCCCTTATCATTGTTATTGTTTTAACCATAACTTTTTATTGAAGTCAGATATACTTAATAATAGGAGCTAGTTAATTTAATAATTAAGTCTTAATTCCTCATCAACATTAGCTCCTTTCAACACACCTGACTACTCATATGAAGAGACACTAGCAAGATTAAAGATACCAAGCATGCAGTACAGGAAGGACAGGGGAGATATTATCAAGACATCTAAGTACACCCATGGGTTCTACAACGTTGACAGTCCCCTTGTCATGGAAAGCAACAGCACCACTCGAGGAGCTTGATGAAAATCAGATGCAACACAAATCTCAGATAGCACTTCTTTACATGTTACGTGGTAGACCCATGGAACAGTTTCCCAGCTTCAGTTGTAGATGCCAGTTCACTCCAAGTTTTCAAGAGCAGATTTGACCAGCATTGGTCTGGTAGAAAGTTTCAATCATTCCAGTGTGTCACCAACATCAACCGTGTTCATCAAGTCTTGAGAAATCTGTAGGCATAGGCATGGTGAAAAGACCAGATCAAAGGCTTTTAGCCTAACCTGATCTGCAACTGTATCATATCATATCATGTTGATCAATTTACTTGATTGTCGGTTGAATATAGCTTCTGGCAGATAAGTTGATATTTCTGTAATATTTCTGTGCAGTTTGCACATGGTAATGAAATGCAATGTGAATAAAGAAATACAAAATACTCTGCAATGATAATAGGTATATTTATTACAGAACATAATAACAAAAAATAGTTCTTAGCTGATGAGAAGAAGTAAGTATTTATAGAGTTTGTGTACTACTTAGTAAAATTCTGTAATAAGTCATCTAGAAAAATATTCAACAAAAGTTGGTTCAATGTTATGTTTTGTTATCTGTCGAATCTAGCAAGTACTATTCATTTTTCCATACAACACTTTACTTCATATGGATTTTTTTTTTGATTTTTTAAAAAAGAGGGCGAGCCAGCCTTTTGGCTAGGATCAAAGTGGCACTTGTGGCATGCTCGGGTATCGTCCTGGGAGAAGTTGCACAGGATATCTTGGCCAGCTGGTTGGGAGGCGCTCACCATTAGCATGCCCGGGATTCGTCCTGAGAAGCTTTTGGGATCTCCACCCCTTCTTACCCCCCTTTATCCCGGTCCTCATGGCATTTGTCTCAGTGACAGGGATTTACGATTCACGCCCCTCAAGTCTCTAGTCACAGGGACATGGGATACCCCCTCCCTCTCCCCCTACTGAATTTGGCACTAAATGACCCACCAAGTGTTGATGTGCCGTTAAACAAAATAAATAAAAAAGAGGTGAAGTCCAAACCTCTCCAGCAACAATTAAAAAAGGACTATATCACATTCAGAAACTAGATTTTTTGTTTTTTTATAAAACAAAAATGATTAAATAATAGATAATGGAACCCATAAGCACCCAGACCCATTTCTAATTGAAGGAACATTATGTGGAATTCTGGGGAGGCAAACACACAGTCACGTGACTGCACCAAGATGTTCTGTAGACGTCACTTAGTGCACTTCATGAGTTAAAATCAAAGATAAAATATAATATTATATAAGAGACTATGTAGATCAATTAAATTGTATGTGACACTGTGGGTTCTTATGGGTTAAAAAAACCCTCAGATGCAAAGAAATTTAGTTAGATTACAAATATAGATATGGCAACAAGGGAGTATCGAACCAATAATTTATCAATAATGATTTGAACTTAACTAGAAAACACTCAGGCATTAAAAAACTGAATGAAAATCAGTTTATATATAGCTACAATGCAGGGAAGTTAACTGTGTAAGTTTCGATTTCCCATATTTTGGATTATTGTCTTAATATATGAAAAATATCTTTCAATCAAAAAGAAATTCCTTGAACACTCCAAAGTTTGATCAATTCTCCCCTAGTCCATGGCCCACCCTTCCACAAAATGTCATTGAAATTCATTGAGAACTTTTGGAGATATTGTGTGGACAAACATGAATGAATACATAGGGGAAACCAGGACACATTGGATCAGAAAAAATTAATTGTGGGTAGAAGTTAATTTTATTAATATATTTGGGTAAAAAAGATCAACTCTGTTGGCTGTGAAATATGTTGTATAAAGATAAGAAAGTAATATTTCTCTAAGTTAGCAGTTGGAAGATACTTGCTTTTTTTCTGATTCACTGTGCCCCAGCCCTAGTACACAGTGAATCATCCCCGGGGAACAGTGAATCAACAGTCTGTCCCTGAGATGTTCAAAGTTACTTACATTCGATAAAAAAAAGGTTGTTTTTTAATTTAAAACTAACAAATTTCTTCTTTGATGTCAACACGTGGAATTTGTTTATCTTGATAACACTGCTGACGTTACAGTGTTGTCACCAGTGTTGAGGCAAAATGTGTCCCCTTTTGATTTGAAAATTTTTAGGGTGCCTGGTATGAACATGATCCCATATTCTTTATTATAATTTAATACTTTTATATTGTACACTACTGTATATTGTATGAAAGCTTTTTACATTTAACAAAAATGATGGTAAAAATGGCTGCCTAGGTTACATTTATATTTAAAAGACTTTGGGTATTAACAGACACCCTTTTCCTTGTATCAGTCCATTAAATTGATGGTTTACCGTACTTGGTTAAATTAGGATTTTAATAAATAATGGTGAAGAATCAACAGTATTCAATCTCCTTCTCTTCCATTATTTATTTTCCACTCCTCTTGAATTTGGTCTTCAATCCCCTGCACAGGCCTGTCGCCAGGGTACAGTGAGTAGGGGGGGGCATCCATTATGTCTGGGGGGCCCGAGTAGAAGTGCTCAGTGTTTGTAAAAAAGCACTAATCTTTTTAAGAAATAGTCAAAAAATGGCTAAAATGTTTAAGCACGTCTGCGCTAATTTAGCGCTTTTTTGATCTGCCAAAACAAGAAATGGCCAAGTGTATGATGAAAGAAGGTGAAGCAGTTTCAAGCGCTGGAGATTTGTCATAAAAATGGTTTATGTTGTAAAGATTAGCACAAAAATTATTCACATCACATTCACTGTGGTGGTGGTGGTGGTGGTGGGGGGATTTCCAGGAGGGCAAGGCCCCTCCTTAGCAATGAGCCTACCCCTGTAGCATTTGGTTCTCTGTTTTTCTATTTCTTTAATTGAAACTCAATAGAGAGCAAAAGGGATAAAAGACAGGTCTGATTAGTCACTCAATAGAAACCATCATGTGACCAACATCTTTTGGCAGCATGTCATGTTGGGGGTGATAAATTAAAAAATGGAAAAAGTGACGATCAATTAATAAGTTACTTCTCTTGCCTTTTTTGGGGAGGTGATCACTAAAAAAGTTTGAATTTTCAAAAAACAAGCATGAATGTTGCCGGACACAAACTAAGGGATCAATTTAGCATACACTTACATTGTAAATTGAACACCCAACTAAAAACACATTTTGGAGGGGAATTTTTGAAAAACAAAAAATCGTTTTTCTAGACATAATAAGGAGTAAATGTTTAAATTTTAAGCCGTCTAGAATCACTTAACAACTGAAGACACCTATGTTGATGTTGACAGATTTGGTTGACACATGCTGCCAAAACTGTCTTTCAATGCATTTCTTATTCTAGAGGACAATATTTTTTCACTAAATATAACGAAAGTTCATCTCCAACGAGATAGGATCAGCTTTTACTATCAAGTTTTGTTTAAACATCAGTCATTTAAGCTGCCTGTGATTTTCACGTCCTTACACCTAATAATTTAGAACACTTAGATTAGATTATAGACATCACAGTCATCTTTTGTTGCTACCAGGTTTTATTCAAGTCACAGAAGGTATGGCTTAATGGTGATAATAGTGAAACAAAAATGATGCCCAACTTCATCCCATTTTAGATGAGACTTACTTGCAAAATTTAGTATACATACAATAGTAGGGTCCAAAGATTTGAATACACGGACATAAGTGAAAATAATCCCTTACTTAAAAATCGTTTTTTGATCACGTGAGACAAGATTAGAAAACAACAAAAAAGAGAGATTAAAGTGTATATCAAGTAAAAAAAGACTAAATTTAATTTTTAAAAAGTTTTGTGTTTGAAATAGTCTTAAATAAAAAGAAATTTATTTGAGATGATCTATATGAAGTTTTTATTTACTTGATAGGTACTTTCTCTTGTTGTTGTTTTCTAGCGTACTTTCTCTTTTTGTTTTCTAACCTTGTCTTGTGCGATCACAAACAATTTTTAAGTAAGGGATTATTTTCATCTATGTCCATGTATTCAAGGGGAATATCTTTTTGTCTTAAATCTTTGGACCCTACTATTGTATGCATACCCAAAATTTAAACTAATTTCGAATGCTGAGATTCTTGTTAGCTTGATATAGTTTCTTGATATTGACTATGACATCCCCAGGGCTGCCGAATTTGGTACTTTTCTGGTAGTAGCAATGATATTTCCTTGTTTGTGGTCGGGAGTAGAAAGTTTTGATTTTCATGTCCTTGCACCTAATAATTTAGAACACTTAGATTAGATTATAGATAACTGAGTCGTCTTTTGTTGCTGAAGATTTTATTCAAGTCACAGAAAGTATGTCTTAATGGTGATAACAGTGAAACAAAAATTAAAAATTCATTTAACCTGTTAAGTGCCAAACGATGTTAATTAGGTAACATCCTCCTTTTTGAAATCCACACCTTGTCTTCATTTTGTCCTCTGTACACTGCTGTGATTATACCTGCTTTCCTGCATTGCTCTTTAATCTCTGGAGAATCTCCATTGCTCTCTTTATGGCCTACACACTTCAGAAAAAAAAGTTTTTAGCGCTGAAGGTGTTATCTTAATATGAAGTTAAAGTGCAGTTCTGATAGTCTTGCATCTTTATAAACTTATTGACTCAAATAATTACAACAGCCTGCTGTAATCTGGATGTTGGGGGTGCATATGGGAAGGACACTAGGACCACAATTCAGAATCCATTTTTCTCATAAAAGATAACATTTATCTAAACATAAAATCCTGATTTCAAAGATATGAAAATAGAAACTCACTGTCACATCGACCATTTTAAATGGAAAAAAATATAGACATCATCTTTGAATTATATAGAAGAAGAATACAGGGATAGCTTGAATAGTGCAGCTTTGATTAGTGCGGGTTTTGATGTAGTACAGTTAAGGTATAGCTGTACAAATTAATTTAACTAAGTATAAGATGAAAAAAAACACTTTAAATTGTAATAAGACATTAGTGTACTAACTGACATTTAATGAACATCCTGGTGCAGTCACATGACTGTGTGTCAATTTGCCTACCCAGAATCTCACATAATGTTCTTTCAAGTAGAAATGAGTCTGGGTTCTTATGGGTTTTAATTAGACATACAGGACTAAAAATGGACACAATGTACAAAATCGAACATATCTGGCAACCCTGCATGAAGCAGTTCCGGGTCTCAATATTTCAAATATTCCTGTGACAGACAAAATATTAGCAATTATAATAAACAGATTTTGTCCAGTATTTCTGAAATCAGGTGATAAGAGGTCTGTTAATAAGAGGGTTTGCAGTACTTCTATACAAACTAATAAATTAATTTAACTAAGTATGAGCTGAAAAAAAACACACACTAAATTATAATAAGACCTTGAACAGTGCAGTTTTGAACAGTATGGAATATTTGTAAATGAATTAACTGCACTAATCAAGGTATATCTGTACTTCTATACAATCTAGTTATTTCCTAATGTCTAATACACAAAGTAATTGAAAACAAACTTAGGGCTAGAATGTTCCTTTTGTTACAATAACCTAGTAACATAGAAGAGGTCAGTTTGTTTCTTTTAAAGTGTGGCATCAACACAATTTAATAAAAAGCCTCTCCCTAATCTCTTAGGAAGGAACTTAAAAGAATTACTAACAATAGCCTTGGTACATAAAATTTACATAACCTCATGCACAATACCTTTTAATTACATTAAAAAGTCCTTTTCAACAATATATATTGCCTACATTTTTATGAAACTTCTTTGATCTTTGCAGTTATTACAGTGTGATTAAGTCATTTATTTTTAAAGAGTATTTCTTCTGACCTTGTATCAGACAAAGAAATCACTTCAATATTTCCAACTTTAAAAACAAGAAATTCTTACCAAAACCAAGTACAATAGTCTAGTAAACAATTCCAATAGTCATAAACCTTAAAACTTTACTATTAATAACTGCTACCTACAACAGACCAGTTTAAACACTGTTGCTGTTTTTAGGTATTTCATGTGTTCTGACATTTATATGTATCTATGTATCCAGACTTCGCCCAGTCCTAACCGTTCATAGTAGAAACTTGAAATTTTACACACATACTCAATGAGTAGGGAAAATATTTTTTTTGCTTTTTGAAAATTCCCCACCAAAATAAGTTTTTAGTAGGGGGTTGGATCAAGTTTACATCAGGCACCCTAAAAATTGTTGAA
>VCCN01001529.1:1095408-1110008 GCA_006491835.1 Architeuthis dux
TCCGATAAATGATTAAAAAAAAATATATATATATATATATATTCCAAATAATCTTAATTTTCTTCCCCTGGATTTTTGTAGCATTATGAAGTGTAGTATCTTCTGATTTTGCTGGCCTGTATGACCTAAAGTTTTGTAGAATTTGAATAAATGCCAGTGGACCAAATGTAGCATGAACTTTTGCACCACCCTGTGTCAGCAGATTAAAATCTAAGTTCCACTAGTACTGCTACTACTACTACTAGTACTTTAAAGTTGACAGTAAAAAAAAAAAACCCAAAACATAGGTGTTAGCCAGTTAATTTAAAAAAATATTTTTGGCATGGCCTAATTTGCTGAGGTTTGTTGTAGTATCTCTTATGTTACAGTAGGTTGATGGGTACCATTGGTAGTATCAAATATAACTTAGTTATATTTGATACCATCATGTTTTACCTCCTGTCATTATCCAATATTATTCTGTAAAATTGCAAGCTTTTAACTACCGAGTATCATCCCATGAAAAGATTAAGTATGGAACAGATGCATAAAATTATTTCTAATGTAATCATACTTGTTGCTTACTGGAGAAAACCTGAACATTCTTGTGTGTGTGTTTGTGTTTTTTAGCCTCAATGTTAAAAAGAAATGAAATGGCTCTTTAGCTGTTTTCCCACCTATTACTGATTAATTGTTTTTAACCGATACCAGAGAATGGTAAAAAGGATATATTTATCAATCACTGCTACCTGTAACACTGGTTTATTGCTGGGTTTAGGTTGTTCATATGTTCAGACAGTTATATGTATCTGGACTTCGTCCAGCCCTTGAGATTTTGCACACACACTCCCCTCAATGAGTAGGGAAAGTTTGTTGGGTTATTTTTTTCTTTTTTAAAAATTCACCCCTAAATAGGTTTTTAGAGGGGCTTTCAATATGCAATGTAAGTTTATGCTAAATTGGTCACTAGTTTGTGCCTGCTTGTTTTTTGAAAATTCAGACCTTTTTTAGTGATCGCAGCCCAACAAAAAGCGAAGTAACTTATTCATTGAACACTCCTTTTTCCAACTTTGTAATTGATCAGCCCCAACACAGCATATATGGATTCATAATTTCCCTTGGAATGTATTACATATGTTCTAGTTTTTTTTAAATTTATTTATTTTTTTTATAGATGTCCAATTTTGGCTACCCAAGTCCAGGCTAAGTTGATGGAATCAGGAACTTCAAATATAACAGAAAAACATCAGGTACGCAATAAATTATTTCTATTTCAGTATTTACTGAATTTTAACTCTTAAATTCATACAAAGAAAATAATGTTATTTTCAAGGGAAATAACTCTGTTTAAAATTATCTCCCTTCAGTGTAATTTCAAAATGAAAACATAAAGAGGCTTTTGTAATAGAACTTCTTTACCTTGATCCCCCATTGTATTCTGCTCTCTTTTTCCATGCTCTTTCTTTTTCCATGCTCTCTCTTTTTCCATGCTCTCTCTTTTTCCATGCTCTCTCTTTTTTCCATGCTCTCTCTTTTTTCCATGCTCTCTCTTTTTTCCCATGCTCTCTCTTTTTTCCCATGCTCTCTCTTTTTTCCCATGCTCTCTCTTTTCCCATGCTCTCTCTTTGACCATGCTCTCTCTTTGACCAGATCTATTTACTGTATATGCTGGTATATAAAACAGACATTTAATTTTGTTGAGAAAAACTATGCAAATATTACATTGCATTCAATGCACTGGTATTATGTCTAGGGGGCCCATCTAGCAAAACTCGATATTGACAATTATGGGGCTTGGATTAGTTGCAGTGAGTGGTAGTCCTCCAAATACCTTTTTTGTAAACCATTTGTCTTATAGTCCGGCATATATGGTATGTGAATTGCCTTTTCTTTTCTTTCTTTCTTTTTTTTTTTTTTTTTTTTTTTTTTTTTTTTTTTTTTTTTTTTTTTTTTTGAAAACTTAGCTATCCAGCCTATTTAGTTTGTTAACTACTTATGTGAAATATATAATGTAAAATGAAAATTATTGCAGTGTATGTACACTTTTGACTACAGCTGTATGGGTAATTTACAAGCCTATTTTAAAGTTTAAAAAAACAAAACACGTGTGATTGGCATAGTCAGTAACAATGGAATCGGTGACCTGAGTTCCAACTCCTGTTGGAGCTGTTTATGTTCACTTTGCACTAATGCCCTTGGGAAAGGCGTGAATCCATCTCTCCTCCACCCCATAGCTATAAGTAAAATAAAAAGGCAGATTGGCCTTCGCAAGGCTAGAGAGCCATGGTAAGGCCGCCAGTCAAGGAGAAGGACAATTCCAAATCAGGGAGTGGAGCTCTCTGCTTTCCTCTGTACTACACCAGCAAGGCAGAGTGGGGAATTCTGATGACTGGACATCCCAGGATCATCATGCGCCCTGAAGGGGGATGTTCCGTTGTATGGAGAGACGGAACGAAGGCCATTCAATGAGTTCTTCAGAAAATGCGTTTTGATTCTCACTTATTTTTATAATTGAATTCCTTCAATTCTTCTTCCTATTTCAGGCATACAAACATCATCCTGTTCTCATCAAATTGTTGTGTGATGAACTGCAAGTGGAACCCGAACAAATCATGGATTTTGAGTTGTGCCTTGCTGACTGCCAACCCGCTGTAAGTCTATATTTATTCATGATTATTTATCTAGTCCCAGAGGATTAGATGGTCGGTCTAATCTACATTGCTTTTCCTAGCTTTATCTGTTTCACAATCCCTCAGATAATCATCAAATCTGTTGTTTGTTTTTAAAAATTTCATCTACCAATGATTTTTAAGTATATCAAATGGTCTTATGAAAATAAAAATTACAAAACTATTACTACTACTATTATATGTATAAGCAAATAGTATTACTACCATTACAAAAAATGGTCTTATGAAATTTGCTTTATCATTGAGCCTCATTCATAAGCACAAATTGTATTAATACTGGGCTAGAAGTAAAATTAATTCTATTTAGCAATGACAGTTTTTGCTCAAAGCTAAAATAGGTCAGTCTGTCAATTTTCAAAATATTGCAGATTTTGAACGGTGCTTAAAAACAGAATCCAAAAATATTTTCTAATTTATGATATTAGGTAAAAAAAAGTGTTATGTGGAAAAATATTTTAAAAAAAAAGAAATTGTAGCACAGGCAATGGTCTTAATAAAGAATCCTTTATTTCTGCTTTTTAAAAATATAAATTCTTATTATACCAATGGCTATAATTGTTTTTTACTTTGGGTTTCTGAAAAAATAAAAGATTTCCTGAGTTTTTTCGCTCTAAAATCTGATTTTCTCTTCAGTTTTTTAGTTGGTCTGGCTGCTGGCTGGCTATGTATGTATTGCTTGTACAGGCCACACCAATTGAGCTAGCTGGCTGAAATTTAAACATTTACTCCTTATGTCTAGAAAAAAAACTTCATTTTTTTTTTTTTTTTTTTTTTTTTTTTTTTTTTTTTTTTTTTTTTTTTTTTTTTTTTTTCGGGTGGGGGTTCAATTTTCAATGTAAGTTCATGCTAAATTGATTCCTTAGTTTGTGTCCAGCAGCATTCACGCTTGTTTTTTGAAAATTTGAACAGTGATCACTGCCTAACAAAAGACAAGAGAAGTAGCTTATTCATTGATCACCTCCTGTTTTTTTTTTCTCCAATTTCTTAAATGATCACCCCCAACACAGCATGCTACCAAAAGATGTTGGTCATGTGACGGTTTCTATTGTGTGACTAACCAGACCTGTTTCCTCTTTTTCTTTTGTAGGTCATTGGAGGAGCGTATGAAGAATTCCTTTTTGCACCTCGTTTGGATAATTTACTGAATGCTTACTGTGCTTGTGAGGTAAGACTTTAAGACTACATACAGCCAAGTATTTTATCAAACACAAATGAAAAAGCGCTTAGGATTTCTAATTACAGTATGACCCTGTTATAATACGATCATTGTGGTCCATAAAATGTCATTGTGAAAAAAGCACTATTCCAATGCCTGTGGATTATCTCCCCTTCTGGCAACCCTGCGTCGTAGTAGTAGTAGTAGTAGTCTTGAGCAACTTGGAAGATGAGTTCCAAAATAATTTTGTAAAAAATAAAAATGTAGACTATAGGTTCAGATGGGAGTCAAACTCTTGTCTGCTGTTTTGAAAAAAAAGGCAATGAATTGATGAAGAGCAGAAAATTAACCAATGTTTTATTCCTGGATGTGTGAAAATGTTGGAATTTATATAGTAGGAAACATGTTAATATATACTGATTTCGGACAGTGTCCGTTTTTTGCTCTGTATGTCCGCTAAAAGTTTTAAGAATCGGACATCCAAAATTGTCGGATTTAAGGCCCCACTCAGCTTTGCCAACTCTGATATTTTATATTTAAATCTAGATATTTTTTTTTGTTGCGTTTAGATATAAGAAATTGTTTTTAGATATTGGATATCATTTCTAGCCACTTTTAGCTATTTATTTTCATTATTGTTGTAACAATCTAGCTACTTTTCACCACTATTAGCTATTTTTAGCCGTTCATTTTTCTGTCCAACTTGACCGATTTGGAGCAGGGTTGACCTAATTTGTCCGATTTTTGGAACACTTGTGTCTGATTTTAAAGAAACTAATCTGGCAACCCTGATATATACAGAAT
This sequence comes from Architeuthis dux, assembly GCA_006491835.1. Lineage (NCBI taxonomy): Eukaryota > Metazoa > Mollusca > Cephalopoda > Oegopsida > Architeuthidae > Architeuthis > Architeuthis dux. The sequence goes on from VCCN01001529.1 coordinate 1,100,038, forward strand.
ACACCACACCTGAATTAAAACCTTATGAAAACAAAATCATCTCTGCCTATAAACACCAGTGTTTGTGGCTTTGTAATGCTAAATTGGTCATGCTCAAGGCCATACACATTACTGGCCTACCAGGCGTGCAAACGGGTTACAAATGGAGGCGAGACATGGATTTTTTAAAAAGGATTTATAGCTGGTGCGACCAGATTAAAATGTTACCTGTGAGTTTTTTACACCATGATATTGTAGAAATAATGAGTCCATTTGTTTCTACTGATCAATTATTTCTTATTGATCAGGAGGAAATATTTAATGATATAGCTTTTTTATTGTCAAGACTATGGAGTTCTTTTGAAAGAAATAGATTGTGGTGATTTAAAATTCCACTGGATACAAAACGTCACAAATCGTATAAAATTTAATTTATCATCGGAAAGAAAAAATGATTGAAAAAAAAAACATCTGAGATGCTTGTACTCCTTATAGAACCAGAGATATTTTTGAAAATAAATTAGTGTAAATATTGTCACAATAAAACATTTGCTGTATAAGAAAAATTTCCAAAATTTTTATGTGCAGAACACATTTATTTTAAAAAATTTACCAAAAATCCACTGAATTGTGGTGTCCAGTGGAATGTTAAATCACCACAATATATTTCTTATGACAAATCGTGGAATAAAACTTGAGCATTATCAAAAAAATTGTCTCTGAATCTCTTTATTCATTATTCTTTTCTAAAGTATGTAGAAATAATGAGTCCATTTGTTTCTACTGATCAATTATTATTTCTTATTGATCAGTGTATGGCCTTGGTCACGCTATATTTATGTTCATATCTAATTGTGTAATGTCAGTAGCAGCCGAGCCTGTTGGTGTACACTTATGATAACAATCAGCGAAACAACAGATCATGGACTAATAAAATATAATTTCTATATCTTGACTGTGTAAGAGAGTGGAAGGGAGATAACTCCTGAGTCGTCCATCTGAGTTAAGCCCCTTGAGGAACGACAAAGAAAAAATTTAAACAGAATCTTTTCTGTCCGAGAGTTAAAAAAAATTGGCGCGCGAAAGACAAAGGAAAGATTTTAGGAAGATTCCGTTTCCCTGGGATTTGAATTCGGCAAGGAGGAAGACACAGTAGCACCCGAGCGGTGGAGTGGGACAGACACAAAAGCTTTCTGCTTGCTGCATAGTTGACTGACGCAGTGTTTTAACCCTGACAGAAGGGAGACATGATCATCTTATCTTTGAGGAGATATAGGCTCTTCTTCTTCTTCTTCTTCTTTCTTTTGCCTTTTCGAGAGGCAGTGGACCAAAATCAACATTTTTAAAAAAAAAGACCATTTGAACATTTTGAAACTATTTGATTTTCTTCAATAGGACTATTTTCTTGCCCCAGAATTTACCTCAACGATATATATAGGATTATTTTTCTCTCCCCGGAATTTACCTCAACGATCAAGGAACTATTTTCTCTCCCCAGAATATTTCCTGTTTTATTGTTTGATAAAACTACAATTATTGCCCACCAAAAAATCCCTGAGTTTCTTTTTTCTTTTTTTTTTTTTTTGTTACCCAGTTGGTTTATTCTGTACAAAACATTTATTTTAATATCGTTTTAATCTTTTTTTCGTGTCTCTAGTGTATAATTTGTTGTTTGACCTTAACCCCGATATACAACGATAGGCACATACGCTTGAACATATACGTGCTGTGACAGACTGCTAATAATTATTTTGGTAATGATTTGACTACACTATTCACTTTTTCTTTTTCTTTTTTCTATCAGGGCCTCATTGAATCCTGCAAAGGTTACAGTTTAGCAGAAGATACAAATGTCAGGATTGCTTGTCTCTATGACAATGAAGAGGTTTGTATTCATCTATAAATAGCTTCTGTATTTATTGTAAAAGTCTGTCTTCTCTTCTTTCTACACTGATTGAGTAACCTGTTATTTTTGTAAAAAGAATTAGTCTGATTTCTGGGATGAGGAATTATCATTATTATACACGGATTTACTTGGACTAGTATCCTCATCTTAGTTGTTATAGTCACAATGTTTCTGCTGTTGTACCCTCTGGCCCCTTTTCAGGGGTTTGTCAGAGTTGATAGTCCTCAGCTGAAATGTTGTGACTATAACAATCAAGATGAGTGCACTAGTTCGAGTAAATCAGTGTATAGTAAAGAATTACAGCATTATGAAACCTCCTTCTTTCTGTTGTAATTTCCTTTTTCTGGTTAAAATCTTAGTATTGTACATGTACATCAGGATGCATACACCACTACACAAGATGGAACTATGCTCATAAAAATTAAAATTTTTAATATTTATAATGTCTAGAACACTGAAATTGAAAATAATTTTTTTATTTTTCATTTTCATAGTTTATTGTAAATTTTTAAAAATTATTTCTGAGTAGATATCAAGGTAAATTGAATTAAAAAAAAAAAAAATGTAATATCAAAGTACAGGTATACCTTGAATAGTACGGTTAATGCGTTCCACACTGTTCAAAGTCTTATTATAATTTAATGTGCCCCCCCCCCAAAGCTTATGTTTAGTTACATTAATTTGTACAGCAATACCTTATCTGTACCACATCAAAACCCACATTAATCAAAACAGGTATTCCTGTATATACATGATAGTTGAGAATGTCTGTTGGATCCTTGTGTATGTGAATTTTGTATTTTTTTTTTTTTTAAATTTTTATAATTGAAAACCAAAACAATTTTTTCAAAATATATATAGTTATGAATTTAAAAAATTTTTTTTTTTTTTTTTTTTTTTTTTTTTCCCCCCCCTTCAGGTTGGTTCTCGAAGTGCCCAAGGAGCCGGATCTCTTCTGTCCGAATTAGTGATGAGGAGAATCTGCAAGGGAGATAACCTTACATTTGAAGAGTCTATTCCAAAGTCCTACCATCTGAGTGCTGACCAAGCTCACGCAATTCATCCTAACTTTCCGTAATTATTTTCTTGCAATTATTCGGTTTGTCAGTTGGAGATGGGGTTCCAGGGGGCATATAGCATATATTACTTTTAATTCTTGTATAAATCTTTCCATAGAAGTCATTTTTTCAACCGGTTAAATTTTGGATGAAGTATGGATCAAGCACCCCAAATTGACAGAATTGAAACGATCACATTTTGTCTCAACACCGGATGATGTCACTGAGACGTCAGCAATCTTACCAAGATAAACAAATACAATGTGTTTTGGGGGAAGATCGCAGCTTTAACTTTGCATAGAATTAAGAGTGAGATAGAAATTAATAATCTCAGAAGTTTTTTTTAAAACTTTTCTTCATCCAGACCAGAAAAATTATGAACAAAAAAAGAAAACAGAAGCATTTTTAGAGTTTTGTTTACATCATAATATCTTTTAATTCTGTTTTATACTTAGAAATATTGGCAAAGTTTAATGATTTAACCATAAAAAATGGATCGCATCATAAGGACTGATTTGACCGCTCACTGCTAAAGAAGCTAACATTTTTACTTTTGTACTTACAGTATTTACCCTAGTACTAAGCCAGCACAGCAGTGTTTGTTTGAGTTTTAGTAAAAAACAATTATTTTTTTTCATTAGATGAAGTATTGTAAACCATTTTTATTAATATTTGACTACTTTTTTAGCAGTGATCGGTCAAATCAGTTCTTATGATGCAATCCATTTTTGACGGTTAAATCGTTAAACTTTGCCGAAATATCTTATATACAAGAAATGCAAATATGATTGTAAAATATTATAAAATTAAAACTATTCCTGAAGATTTAATTTTTTTACTATATTTAAACATAAACACATTTATTTTAGTGTGAAAAAAAAAAAAGTATACAAATTGTACCAAGCATAACAATAATATTTACACAATATCTAGAGTGTTAAACATTTGCGGTGGTGTAATAGACATGATAATTCTTTTTAAAATCATTTACATCTGTTGATAGCATTATGTATTCTGGTAATCTATTCCAAAGTCCTACCACTCTATTGCTAAAAAAGAATTTTCTGATATTTAATCTACTTCTATTTACTTCTACCATATATGTGTGGCCTCTCAGTCCCTTGTACCCACTTCTAGTAAAAAAAAAAATACATCAGGGTCTACTAATTCTAAACCACGCATAATCTTAAACATTTCTATTAAGTCTCTCCGATCCCTCCTACTTTCTAATGTTAACCCCAACACTTTTAATCTATCCTTATAACTCATACTTTTTAATTCCAGTACTAACTTAGTTGCTTGTCTCTGGACTTTTCTAAAATAATTTTTATCTCTCTCCAAGTACGATGGTAATCTCTATGATTTGATTATTAAAATTCTTTCTTGATTTAAAAAAAACAAACAATTACTATTTTTAATAAAATAAAGTAACCATACTTGTTATGAATTACTATTTGTTCAGTTATTCATTCTAAATAAAGTCTTTAATAAATCAATGTTTATTATTGGATGAAGTATTGTAACACACCACTTTTTATTAAATTTGACTAATTTTTACCTTCATCCTAATTTTAGTTGGTTTTATACAACTTATTAATTCAGGCCACTGTTTCTATGGCAACGAATAACAGCGCAATCGGAAATAAAGAGTAAGCCTTCAGTGAGAATCAAACTCACACCCTCATTGCCAGAGTTAGACTAGTTTACGCCTAGCTGCTTTTACCAATCGGCCACAAAGACTTCATGGATCAGCAGAAGCTGATTTACACTTACAAACTCACTCTCTGCACCATATTTATGTTGTTTTACATATGAGACCTAGTAGTCTTTTTTATAAATCAATCTTTATTATTATTGGATGAAGTATTGTAACACTACTTTTTATTAAATTTGACTAGTTTTTACCTTCATCCTAATTTTAGTGAATTAATAAGTTGTATAAAAACAACCACAAAGACTTCATGGATTAGCAGAAGCTGATTTACACTTATAAACTCATTCCCCACAACAGTCTCTCTGCATTATATTTATGTTTTACATATGAGACCTATATTGCCAGAGGGAGACTAGTTTGCACAAGCGCAATTCATTCGATTCTCACCAAAGGCGTCCGCTTTATTTCCGATTGCGCTGTTATTCGTTGCCATAGAAATAGTGGCCCGAATTAATAAGTTGTATAAAAACAACTAAATGAAGGTAAAAACTAGTCAAATTTAATAAAAATTGATAAACTGCTTTAATGTCTAAACAAGACTTGGCTGTGCTCATCTAGAGGTTGTTATGCGCTCTCAAATGTATGAACACAAATTGTATGAATATCTGTATTTGTCTTCATGTTTATTGTTTAACTATTTTGAAAACAACACAAATTTTTATCTTTTCTCCCAAATTTATGTAAGAAATTTACAAAATGATTTTTTTCCCCTTTCTTTCATTTCAGAGAGAAACATGAATCCTGTCACCAACCTACCATGCACAAGGTAAAAAAAATAAATACCATTTGCATTTATTGATTTGAAATGCATTCTGTTTTAACTTCAGATGCATTTTATCAAATTTCTTCTGTAGTATAAACTTAATTGAAGAGAATTTATTCATTTATATTTCTAGTATTCAAATCGTTCTTCGGACGATTGAACTTTTTGTTTGTGTTGTAAACACAATGTTTTGGCCGCTCCATTCTTCGATCTTCTTCAGGTGTAAAATCAGAGTGATGGCATAAACAGTTTTATTTTTAATGGGGGTAACCTTTATAACGCAAGGCCTGGGTTTCTCTGTCTTGTTTGGATTAGGTCTGTTGAGAAGCGGAAGCCACATCATGTTGAACTCTGCACTTGTCTGACTAATGCATTTAGTCGAAACTTTGATGCGAGCTGCTTCTTTGATTTTTCTCTTCTTCCAACATCGTTCTGTCAATAATCTGGACTTCCACCCAGAGAGGAAGATGCTCGCCTTTCTCTCTCCAGATGTGGTTTCTCTTGATTATGGCTTTTTTGTGTTCATAAAGTCTGACCTTGAGGGGGCGGCCTGTTTCTCCAGTATAGATAATACCACATTTACAGGTGATGACGTAAACACAGTTGTTCACCAGTTTGGGGTCACGAGTAGCAGACCTCGAAGTGTGTGTGTGTGTGTGTGCGTTTGAAAATGACCTTGATGTTGTAGTCTTTACATACTTTTTGAATACATACCCTACCAAAAAGGGATTGGGGGAAAGAGAATCATGGGAGGAGGGGGCCTAGAAGATGGAGCTTTAGCAGTGGTAGTAACCTTGGCAGTTCCTTTCCTGGTCATAGAACGGTGCGGGTATCCATTTCTTTCAAGAGCTTGTTTGATGTATGACCACTCCTTCTCCAACGGAGTGCTATTAATTGATCGTCCGAAACGTTGTTTACAACACAAACAACAAGGCGTTCAATCGTCCGACAAACCATTTGAATATTAATGACCTTTCTCAAAACTATAGAAAATATATTTCTAGTTGTTTGATTTTGAACAAAAAAGAAAACTTAATTTATTAGAGTTGTGATATAATACAGAAAGCAACATAAAGCAAAGATATCATTTATTACCATTAAAAAATTTCTCTAGTCAGTAAATAACCCTAACCCTAAATTAATCATCACAAACCCAGTGTTGCCAACTCCAAAAATATTTTCGCGCTAGTTTGACTGCCAAAAAGCACTAATTTTTTTAAAATTGCCAAAAACCACCAAAAAGATGCTAAAAATAGTCAGAAAATGACCAAAAACGGCCAAAATGTTTAAGGTGAAAACGTGCTAATGTAGCGCTTTTTGCACTGGCCAAACAAACGCGCTAAATCTAGCATGAAACCCGCTAAATTGGCAACACTGCACAAACCTCTGTATGAAAGCTTTTTTTAAATTACATTTCCTTTGCTCCTCATATTTTATAGACACAGCCTATTATTATAAATCAAAACTTATTTTATTCAATCTGTGTATTTATGCCTTGAACGTTGCATACAGTGAACTTTGCCAAGTTTTTTAATTGATTAAAAGTGTGATTCCAGAATGACTATTGTTTACTGGTTAAATTTAAATGCTTCATGAGTTCTTTTTCTAAAAGTATTTGGTACACAAAACGGCCTAATTTGTGAATCTGGGAGATAATTGCTTCTTGTCGAGCAAATGTTTCTAAGTCCTCAACAAATATAATTGAAGAAAAATTATATTTTTACCTATGAGTTACATTAAATCAGAAAGACCAATCTGGTCTAAAGTCCAACTGCTGGCTATTTCTTTGTTGCTGAAGAACAGTCAGCCATTAAAGCAGAAAGATTTGTGATCAAATTTGACTTTTGTTATTCATCTGATTTGCATATATGAATGTATGCTCAGCTGATTAGATTTGCATATAGGCAATGAATTCACTACAGAGCCAATAAATATATGTATACAATTCTTTTGGAAAAAGAATATACAGTACATCTTCTTAAGTATAAAGGTTAAAGATGGGGGGAAAGAATCAATATTCCTAAAAGTCCAGAAGAAATGAAAATAAAAGGCCCAATGGACTATTTAAAAAAATAATTATATTTTCATTATTTTTAGAGCTACAATGTTTTTTTTGTTTTTTTTTAATTCTGAAGCTTGAACCAATCAAATTTTACTATGTAATCATTTAAAGTAAAAAAAGACTATAATTAAAAAAGATTCTTGGTAACGTGGCCAACTTTGGTTCGTGAGTAACACCTTTGATTTTTCTACTGTTCAACCTGTGTGACTTCCTCTTTGGTGTTACAATCGGACATTAACATCAATTCCACAAGATGCTGTAAGTATTTAGCGATATTTACCTTATTTCGGCCATAAATTTGAACAATGTTTGTTCTAATCAGTTGATTGTTCAAGCTTCAAAATTTTTTTAAAAATGAGCATTGTAGCTCTAAAACTAACGAAAATATCAACTTTTTAAAAATGGAGCTTTGGACACTTATAATATTGACAATTTAGAAAAATATTCATGGGTGCATAGACTTCATAACTAGAGTAGTATAAACAAATTAAAGATAAATAATTTCTGTTACTGAAAAGCAAAATGGTGGAGATGCTTTTTGTTTCAACGCTTTTCTTTTCTCTTTCTCTCTGTAGGGTTATGTGTTGAAAATAAATGCCAACCAACATTATGCCACCACTGCCATTACTGCTTCAATTTTAAGGAAAATTGCTAACTTGGCATCTGTGCCACTTCAGGTGAGTCTACTGTTTAAGTTTTTTTAAAACTTTTCATTTAAACTTTCTTTTATGCTTTATCTTTGGCCAAATGCTATATCAATAGTAGTCAGATTGCTTTGATCATCTGGGTGTGTTGTGGATCCCCCTGAGGAATCAAGACATTTTGAGCATAACAAGAAAAAGAACACTCTGTTCAAAATCTGCAACATTGTTTATACAATTTTGGCAATATTTGTTTCAATTGGTTTTTTCATGTTAAAACATCCAAAACAGACAAAAATAAATAATCATTACATCAAAAATAAAAAATATTGTCCGAAATGCAATATAACTCAGTGGAAAATGAAAATGTTATATATATATAATGAAGTGTATACATTAATTATAAACACTGTATAGTCTGCTTTCTTTCTTTCTTTCTTGTACTTTCTATTTATTTTGAGAATTGATTTTAAAAAAGAATATGAAATAGTGTGACGTAAAAAGAAATATTCCTCTTTCTTTGCCTACTCTCTATCTATCATTCTTATGAACATTATTAACCGAATGAAGAAAAAACTTTTGTCGCAGTTAAAAAAGAGGTTGATTCCAATAAAAGTTTATTTTACTGATGTTGTTTTTCAGGATTTTGTGGTGCGTAACGACATGCCATGTGGTTCAACAATTGGCCCCATCTTGTCATCCAAACTGGGAATTCCTACTGTTGATGTTGGGGCTCCTCAGCTGAGCATGCATTCAATTAGAGAACAGGGTGACACCACAAGTGTGGCTCATGGGATTGCTTTGTTCAAGGTAAGAAACACCAGACTCTCAGACATTTTTGAAATGTTCAAAGCTTTGTTTTCTCTTTTTAGGATCAGGTTTTTCAAATTATTTTTTCCTAGTTTATGCCATGCTCAACTCTTTGATTCTTTGTATGATTAACCAGTTTAATATTTAGTGCCTGTATAGCCAGATTCAACTCTGAAATTAAAAAGCAAAACATCCAGCCAAACTCTATACATCTAGATTTAAAAAAAAAATAATACTTACTGTATATATATGCTGGTATGAAAAAAAAAACGGACGTTAAATTAAAATTGCACATACAACAGTGGGATCTAAAGATTTAAGACAAAAGTTATTTCCCTTGAATACACAAACATAGGCGAAAATAATCCTTTACTTAAAAATTGTTTTAGCTTGCGCAAGACGAGGTTAGAAAACAACAAAGATAAAGATCAAAGTGTGTATTAAGTAAAAAAAAAAAAAAAAAAAAAAAAAAAAAAAAAATTATTAATACAATAACAATAAAGCATACAGTAAAAAAAATGTACAGTTAATTAACAAAAATCATAAATTTCATAACTACAGAGATTTGGAAAAAATGTTTAATGTCTAAAATACTGTTCCATTTCCAAATATGATTGTCTCCGGGTTTCTATTTTCTACATAAATAATTTTTAGTTGATAATTTTCTATAATCTTTCTTTTATTACGATAGATTACAAGTTCCAGACGTTTTTATCGACACATGTCACTTTTTGACAAAAGTCTATGGTAGTTGCTATATTTTAAATATATATATGGATTTATGATTTCCTAAACTTTTTACATTTTGTTTATACTGTAGAACATATTTTCTATGATGTGATTTTTGCGGTACGCCGCAAAATTCATAAAAATATTCCCATTAAATTTATTCATAACTGAACTATAAATTATCGAACCTGCGAATGGCGATGGGGGGTAACTGTATATCAAAGCAATAGAACAACTGTCCACAGGGCCGTATTTCTGCTGCTATATACAATTTCATAGAATGCTGCTCCCTTTAGTTTTTAATGAAAC
>VCCN01001529.1:1284922-1297177 GCA_006491835.1 Architeuthis dux
TTAGTAACTTATGAATTAAAAAAGAAATTCATCATACCCAATCAAACTTTTCTAACAAATAAGAACCTAGAATAAGGCCTACTTGGTGAGTGATATAGTTATGTATTTTGCACTGGTGTAAGGTATTGATGTTGATTTGCTGTGTTCTGTTTAGCTGCTTGGGTTTTGACCGTATTTAGTTATATAAGAAAAGAAGAGAGAAACAAAGACATATCTGATTGTTATGCTGGATTTTAAAAAATTTTGACTATTTTGTGATCACTGCGCACCACCACTGTTGTATTAGGTAAAAAGAAGCATATATAGGTGGCGGTGATTCATAATTTCCCTTGGAAAGCTAATTTTTTAAATACTTTTTAAAATTACAAAAGTCGGCTTGGCACTGGTCCCGACCTTGCTGAGTTATACTATTGTAGTGAGTTTGATCTTCACTGGGTGCCCCACTTCTGCAATACTAAACTATACTTAGTTTTTTTTCTAATCTTCCACTTGTACTCAAGGTTTCGTGAGGAGGTAGAGATTATGAGTCCATAATTTTATCCATCCATATTTTATTTTATTTTACTTGGGCAATTTATTATAATCCACTTCCGGCTTGCTAGGCCCATCAAAACTTCACCAGAGCCCCATTAACCGTACATTTTGTGAACATCTTCCTACTTTGTCTGTTGCCAGCCTCTCACAACACTGGACGGGGATTGCAGTTTGAATTTAAAACTGCCCATCTCCAAGACTGATTACCAATCAAGGCTGAAGAGCCCAGTCTTGCCTGATATTTATCCATAGCTAGGGGAGAAGTGATGGATTCATGCCTTTCCCAAGGGAATTACTGCGAAGTGAACACAAACTGTCTCGGTTTGAACTTGGTTCGCTGTTCCGTTTTTCCACTCCAAACTTATAACATGGATGTTAGGGTTCAAGAAAGCCAACCACGTTACAAACATGCCACAATAAGATTTAGCCATTTTGGAGCTAGATCTAGCTATTTTGGAGCTAGATTAATATTTTTGGGTCCACCATCCACCTGCACGAACACGCTATAACAACCCGCGTTATAACAGGAGAGGCCTATATCAATAAGTCCCTAGAATAAAAATTATTCATAAATTGAATGATGGCAAACACTATCTGAAATAAATACATACTCACTTTTTACAAAAAATAAGATATATACAGTAGTCCCCCTTTATAAAGCGGGTGTTGGAGTCCAAGAAAGACAACCGCGTTATAAATGAACTGCAGATAATCAAAAGTCAATTACGAGTACCAAACAAGTCCACCAGTGAACGGTATTGTTTTCATAACAAAACCAAAGAAATTATGTGCAAAACACCATGTAATTATATGTTAATTGATTGCAAATTGAAGAAATTTAATATTTTAGTCATATTGTAAGTCTTTTGATGAAATTCTGTTTTTATTCACACTTTTCTGGACAAGTGGGCGATAATATAGTAAAAACTGTTGGGGTGCACCACCCATCCACCTTATAATGCGAACCATGCTATAGCAAACTACGCTGTATCGAGGGACTCCTACACTAATTTTTCTAAAATAAAATAATATTCTGGTTAGTGAGCATGATACTTCTAAAATTATAAATGCCAGAAAACTACAGATTTCAAGAATATTGATAGCCTTGTGCCAAAAATTCTTTTACATGGTGTTTCGCATGGAATTAAAGTTTGGCATTTCTTCTCGTGAGATTTTGAGAGTGCCAAACAATGTTCCCTCTAATTTTTTGTAGTCAGTCTTTTCCTGTGACAAAAGTATGTGTGCACTTTTGAATTCGAATTAGCGAATCAATATTTTTTCAATAAAAACTCAGTAAGCTATCTACAGAATTTGATATCTTTTGTGCGCACATTCATTTCCATTGTGCGCTGGTTGCAAAACGTGTGACGCAACTTAGAGTAGACTATGGTGCCAAGTATGTTTTCTTGTCTATTCACTGGAAAAGGTAAAGAGTAAATTTAAACTCCAATTCCTAAACATAATAGTAAAAAAAAAAAAAAACAGAAAAGGGCACAAACTCTTTCAAGCATTTTCAAAAATTGTTCAATTTGAATCAAGGTTTTCCATTTTTGAAATTTATTAATTCTGAATAATCATGAACAAATCCTGATATTTTTCACTGACATCATTTTTGTCATTGACAAATCCCTGAAATAATTTTTGTCATTTTTCTCCAAACACATTTTTAAATCACATCAACTTTCATGCCTAGAAAACAAAATAAAGATGATCAAAAACAATGTTTTACTGGAATATTATTTATTCAAAATATTTTCTTTATTTTTATTTTTCAAATGATAACAAAAACATGTTACATCCCTATTGTCACATGCTTCTCCTAAAGACTTGAATAAAAAAAAAACAAGCCCCTGTCTCTGTTGTCTACTGTTTTAGTTTGTGTCATATTACTGCTTATTTCCCATCGTGCAAAAAAAATATAGCCATAACCGTACATCTTTTTAAGATACTATCATTAAAGGATAAAGGTGTTCGTCACAATATAAGCATTATTGTCATTTAAAGGCTTAGAAATTGTCTAATACTGTTGAGTTTTTAATGACACTTAAAGGCTCTAAAAATAAACTCCAACCAACCACCTACCTGTAGTGTGCTTAAAGCAAATAGTTAAAAAATATATATAGTTAGGATTTAATTGATCAATATTAAGAAGAATTGAATAAGTCTTTATTAGAAAAATAAAGGGGAATTTTGTTTTTATATTGACAGTGACAAACGACACTTAGAAAACGTGCGCTTCGTTTCTTGTGTAAATAAATGTTAATGGAACATGTCTGACGTCACTACCCGCCTGTTACAAAAGCCTTTTTTCAGTGTTTAGTACTCGTTGATCATTTTAAAATCGAAAAAAAATAATATATAACATAAACTAGACACAGATCTTTGACATTTTTAAGAAAAATACGTAACGTATCAATAAAAAAAAAAGGTATAAGCTGTACATTCATTGATTGATTTGATTTTTCCCCCTCTTCTTCTTCACTTTCATTTGCCATCTGGACCTTTTTTTGTAAAGAGTAATTTTTCTCAACTCGAAGTTCCTACACTTCTATAGTTTTCATTTTTACTATGTTTATTTAAAGAATTAACCCACTTGAATTAATATCACAATTACATTTTTTAATACTTAGCCCCGGTTGAGATCGAACTTGCGATCGCTGTTGGCAAATCTGTTATCGTTAGCGGCTCTACACCTGGTCGACAGCGATTGGTTCAATTTCCGGACGTGGCGTAAAGCTTAAAATCAGTATTTACAAACGATTACATAAAGCTCGTTTAGGCTTAGTTACGAATCACCCGAAGTATCAAAATATGACATAACTACGTTTTAGATTTCAAAAAGTAAACAAATCTTTAACTTCAACTAATGCTAAACAATTATATAGAGAGAAACGAAACACTTTTATGCTATGAAAATATGCATTAACTATTTCTTTTACTATAAAACAACACCCGACTTCCAATTCGATTTATGCACTTTGGTGCACCCATATAAGCAAATAAGTTCGTATTTGTACTACGTTTGCTACTTCCCTGTTAGTACAGTGTGAACAACATGGCGGATACCGGTGCGGTGAAAACAGATATCCGCACAGCGATTTGGAATCCTGGAGGATGGAAAAGTCTGTTGACATTTTTCATCTTAACGCTAGCTTGGTTAGCAGGTTTCAGTTCCAGATTATTTTCTGTCATTCGTTTTGAAAGCATCATTCATGAATTTGATCCCTGGTAAGTATCGTTCGCCGACAAATCTGGCGTGGGGCGGCATGACTTTACCTCGTCGTAGTAAAAATGATTTACCACAAAGCTTCTGCTAATTTTTCCCCCCCGTTTTCCAGCCTTTCTATAACAGGAGAAATAAATTCAAATCTTATGAAATGTAGAAATTAAAACTAATAAAATATATCTAGGAAGACTTGGAAAGATATTGAGATGCAACAAAATACTTCCTCTCTGAAAAATCATTTAAAGTGTTTTAACGGTTAAAAAAACGCTACGTATTTTTATTTCGATTTCACTCCACCCCTCGAATTTTTCTAAAAAGTTAATTAAAATTGGATAAAGTCCATAGTTTTATTATCTTTTTATTATTCATAGTTAGTTGAATGACAACTTATTTTAATAATTTGTCGATAATTTTGTTCATTTAATCCATTTATTTTATGTATAATCCCCAAAATAAACAGAAACATCATTCCCCAAGTCGACTCCTTTCTTTTTTTTTCTTAAGTATTTTTTTTGTAAATTGAATGAAAATTTTGAGTCCTTTGATCAAAGTAAGGTAAATACGGTACATATTCTGTTAATTTGTAGAAAACTAATCATTTCATTTTCAAGTATTGTCGATCCTTATTTTTCTTTTTAGTGTCTGATCAAAAACGTAAAGGTAGATTGTTAAGGCCATCAAAGGTATCATACGTGATTTTTACCTATTATTACTAAAAGAAATGCTATTATTATTACTAATAGTAGCAATATTGGACTGCATCATAGTGTTTACCTACAACAACTCATTCGACAACCTAAAAGTGTCTTGTGATGGTGAAATAAATCCACTTTTAAAGGGGAAAATTACTTAAAGGGAACTGATGTGTCAGTTCCTTTTAATTATTCATTTTCTTTTTCTTAAAACCAATTTTAAAATTTAAAAAAACTGAAACGTTTTTTTAAATTCTTTTTTTATTTATACATTACTTACTTTAAGCGGATTATCGTATTTTTATTTCCGAAAATGTTGAATTAAATCTGAAAAAAAACAAAAACTCTAAATTTCAACCCAGATCAATATTTATTTTTGCCAAGCAAAAAAACTTGATTGATTTTCGATTTCTTATATTGAAAATTGGCAACTTTAAATTGCCTTAATTGGCGTGATTGATAAAAAAAACGATATTCAATAAAGTTAGTGAATGTTATTTAAATGTAGTGCCGAAAATTGCATTTAATATTTTAGTTAAAAATAAAACTCTTACATATAGAATTATTTCTTTTAAAATAATATTTCATTTGGTAATCCATATGTTTATTTATTTGTTTTATTGTGGGAACTATTTTATTCAGGTTTTATTTTGTGACTGATATTACCCCCTTCTCTAGACTAATAAATCTGTATTTTCAAACAAGAATTTGTGCACAGAACAAAACAAATAAACCTCTCAATATTTGTTTTATTTTTAATTTGAAACAGAAACTGTTTTCTCTTTTTTTAATATATATATTTTTTTCTTTTCCGAAATAATTTTGACTAAAAACGTGATACCGTTGTTTGTGACTAGTATGACTGCTTCAGATTTGTAAGCAGTCACATTGCAATTCTATTGTACTTGCTTTCCTGCTGCCTGGGTTTAAAATTGAAAAGAAAAATTAAGTATCTCACCTACTTATTAATAAAACACGATTTTGTTTTGTTTTTTTAAATTATCAAATTGCCGTGTTAAAATGAAAACAGTGTATTTTTCAGTTAGTTATCTACCTTGCCTTGCAATCGTCACCGACTTCTATTTACTAAATGTTGATTTAAAAAAAGCTCTCTTTAATGCTTCCTCTTTAAAAGAAGACGTGCTACTTTTAGTTTTGACATCAGTTTAACAACGATTACGTTGGCGATCTCTTTTTGTAGCTCTTGGCCAAGACTGGAATAATCGTAGGTCACCTGATGAGTATTATTCCAGCTTAGTATAGACACAGCTGATTTTAGTCTATTGTGTGTGTGTGTGTGGTTAATTATAGCATTTGGAAACACTTCACTTGTTCCTACGTTTTGTTATTGATAGCTTTTAAAAACACTTGTTGAGATAGCTATTCTTGCAATTTTTTTCTAAACCCATGGTCATTATTAGTTTTGAGCCAATATTAAACAAATCAAACTGAATTCACAACCATAAAAAAACCACTTGATGAAATTTGTATATGGCCTTTTTGGCACTCTTTCTAATAATAAAGTTTCAATTCTTACTAATTTAATTTGGGCAATGAAATTTCATTTAACTTTCGTTACGTTTCTATACAGGGTCTTTGCTAAGATGGTGAGAAGTAACTTATTCATTATCACACCTTTTTCCAACTTTTGAATTGATCACCCCCTCCCTAAAAATATTTTCAAAAAACAAATAAAAAAAGAACGTTTCTCCTAGACATAATATGCAGTAAATGTTTAAATTTTCAGCCATCTAGCTCCATTGTTACTATTCGATCAAGAAATGGATGATGTCTGGTTCCACGACAAACGCATCAAGCAAATTTTGAAACGGCGATTTGGTACGACTTAGTGAAGGTGGTCCCGATTTCGACAACACGTGACATGATGCAGATATGCGACCTGTCGAAAAATTATTAAATGTACCAGTAACAATATAACTTATGTATTACTTCGGTTTTTCATTCATGAATTCTCTTTCTTTTTATGCTTCATTCTTTGCTAAGAACACGTACAGTATTTCTTATATCTATTTTAATCTTAGAAATAAAAAAGGACTAGGGGGGAACAGGATATTTACTTTCTGTACATAACTGATACAAAATAAGCAAGTCTTCTATTATTCATTCCATTATCTCTAAACATGTAGCCAGATTTGTTGTCCATTGTTCATCTCTTGTTTCCTCCATGGCTTATTATTGAATGAACTTGTTAGTTTTTATTATTTTTTCACAATGTCTGTTGTGATGGTTAGCACATCTGCCTCACACGCGGAAGGTCGCAGATTCGAGCGAAGGCTGGAAAACTCTTCATAGGACTAAATTCCCCCAGCTATGGGTGAAATAGCAGGACAGATTGGGCTCTCTAGCCTTAGGAAGGCAACCACTCTAGGAGAAGGACAACTCTGATTCCAAACCAGGGAGTGGAGCCCTCTTAAGGAGGTTTGACGTCCTTCCTGCACCTCCTTCAGCCAAGCTGATGCCAGACATCCCAGGATGTCCATACGCATACACCCTGGAGTGTGCACTCTGATATCATTCCATTGTCCGTAGAGATAAGGCCATTCATAATGCCTTTATTTTCTGTGCCATTCAGTTTGTAGAAGTGTATAAGGTGACATAATGTTTATCAACTTGGAAAATGAAATCCACAAACTGAGTTTGAATTCAGGTAGAGACTGTATTTTTGTACTAATTCTATCAGGGAAAGATCTAAAGCCAACATTATTTGTACTCAGTCCCATTACCAGACATATTGGCCATAGTCTTGTCACTGGCCTGCCATTATGGTAGACAGAAAAAAGACAATCCACTCTCCTTTAATCTTTGCTGCCAGGCAGTAGCAGCAAAATCACTGCTATATCTTTTGACAGATGGAGGCTAATGTGTGTATGATGGAAGAGTCTGTATATTCTTTGAGCAGTATCTCATAGGGATACAGAAAACATATTTGTATCTTTCCTTTGTGCCTTAATGCAAAGATGCTGTTAAGTGTTTTCTAATTTGCTAAAGCAAAAGAAAATGGTCTTACATGACTACATTTCTATGTGCCTGAAAATATTTCTGTTATTTTTAATAAGGAAATAAGTTTTTGTTTTTTTTTTGTTTTTTTTTCTTATCATATAATCAAAATTCACTTGTATTCATTTTCAAGTCGCAAATCACGATAAGCCATCTGCAGCTGTTGCATGCATGTAAGTTTTAGCAGAGATCTTTTTATTAATAAAATGTCTTTAGAAATCTTGATTGTAACTTGAGAATTTACTTTGAAAGACACAGCGTATATATAATCCTCTTGTTCTTGCTTTTATTTATGTGATTTAGATTTTCTCCAGTGTCTTGTGAATTTTACTCTTAAGTCAAAACTTGCAGATATTCAACAAAACTCAACTTGCATGATTCTTATCAAAACGTAATTTTCCAAAATACTTTAAATAGTACCATACAAATGTACGGCACTGTCTCTTTTATGTAACATTTTCTTTTAATCACTGCTACCAAAGGGTTAGGTTATTCATGTGTTCACACATTTATATCTATGTATCTGGACTTTGCCCAGCCCTAACCATTCATAGTAGAAACTTGAAATTTTGCACACACTCACCTCGATGAGTAGTTTTTTTGTTTTTTGTTTTTTTTTTTTTTTCTGAAAATTGCCTCCCAAGTAGGGTTTTAGAGGGTGGGGAGGTTCAATTTTTATCTATCTATATAGCTGGACTTTGCCCAGCCCTAACTGCTCATAGGAGAAACTTGAAACTTTGGACATGCACTCCCCTCAATGAGAGGGGAAAATGGTGTTTTTGTTTGAAAATTGCCCCCCTCGAAAAAGGTTTTTAGAGGGGTGGAGTTGGTTCAATTTTATCTGACAGACTTTTCCCAGACCTAACGGTTCATAGTAGAAACTTGAAATTTTGTACATACACTCCCCTCAATAAGTATGGAAAATTCCGCTCCAAAATAGGGTTTATAGTGGGGGGGAGGGGTTATTTTCAATGTAATCTAATGCTAAATTGGTGATTAGTTTGTGCCCGCTTGTTTTTTGAAAATTCAGACCTTTTTTAGTGATCACAGCCTAGCATATATGGGTGGCTGTGATTCATAATTTCCCTTGGAATGCTAGTCACTTGCTAACAAGGATTCAACTTAATGTTTGCTTTGATATTTGTTCTGATTCAGTTAATATTACACATTCTAGATTAATTAATGAATAGTCATTCAGATTTTGTAAATTTCTTTGAGTATGAATACTAACATGTTAATGGATAATCTCGGACGTGTCTTCCCTTACAAATTTATTTAAACTTAAAATACATGCTCACATTTTTGTGTATACATAACTTTCTTTCGCATATATTCTCATTTTCACACTTTATTAAAATGATTTTTTAATACTAAAGATCTTGGTCAGCTATAATCTCCATCATTTAGACTCTGCCATTAACTAGGGTACTTTTTTGTAATTAAAGATTAAGAATTATACCTTCTTTCAAAGAAGGTGAAATAGTATGAATAAAATAAGTAGATTTTTGTAAACTACGATATATCATGTGTACAAGTTTGGGTCTTAGATGCTGGGTAGCTGATGTTATGTTATCAATGTCTGTTATTATATTTTCAAATTTTGAAATATGCTGCACTAAAAATATGCGTATACCACCTGCTGTATGCATATCAGGAAAATGTCCGAAAGGAGATTTGTTTTCCTGTATTGTAATTTATAGTAACCTTTATTTAGTGGTCAGAGATAAATGGGTTCAATACAGGGCATTCCTCCATACACCCTTCTGACCATATTTCAGAATGCCATTCCTCCATGCACACTTCTGACCATATTTTTGAATGTCATTCCTACATGCACCCTTCTGACCATATTTCAAAATGTCATTCCTCCATTCCCTGACTCAAAAGCTGTCTTCCAGAATTGTAGTTTCTAGAAAGATCAATATTCCATTCCAACAATTTGAATCTGCCATTCTGGTTGAGAACCTCTGATTTAAAATAATCCCAGCTCTCAGGACCTAGCGTGGATTTTGAAAAAGAAATGTTTAATTCATAAACGCAAGATATTTGCTCTCAGGCTCATTGGTTTTGTAGTACTTTTCTATGTAGTGTGAATTAAGGTAATGATTTCATGAACATTTAATGTGGCAAATGTTCTTATTGCAACAATAGGTTAAAATATTAATCAATTTATGTTGCTGTACAGTTTGCATATAAAATGAACTGTTTTGATGCTGTGAAAATCTTTGAAAAAAGGAAAGACATTACTAATTTTCATCTAATTTGGGTGCCTGTTATAGAGCAATGGTTAATAAACTAGCCTGATGATAGTGAGCTCAATCTTCACTTGGTTTAACTACCCTGGTCAGCCATACTATAGGAATACCCCCGCAAAAGGGTGGCATAGCCAGCTCGAGCATTTGCCAGGACATGGAAACTCCTGTCAAACCTTTAAAGGGTTGGGTCGGCCCTGCGCACGTCGCACTTCACCTTGAAACTTCATCGCCCAGGCTGGAGGGATATTCCGTGCACATGCCCCGCTGTCTAAGGTCCTATAGTTGTGGAAAACCCTCCCAAAATCTTTGTTCACAAGGCCATTCATTCAAGCGCCTCCTACTATTGTGGCCTTGTGCTTGGCTTCTTGGAATACATTTTTAAACAACATATGTCGCTGGCTCTGAATACTTTTAGCACCTCTTTGTTTTCTGGCTGTATATGGAGGATGATAT
Organism: Architeuthis dux; assembly: GCA_006491835.1. Classification (NCBI taxonomy): domain Eukaryota; kingdom Metazoa; phylum Mollusca; class Cephalopoda; order Oegopsida; family Architeuthidae; genus Architeuthis; species Architeuthis dux. The sequence continues at coordinate 1,295,101 of VCCN01001529.1, forward strand.
GCTGTTAAATACAAATATGGAAGCATGCTTTATCATTTAATATCAATTTAACTTCTAGTTCTTGGTGGCTCGGTAATTATTTCAGTAAAATTTGATTGAGCATTGCCATTCTGAATCATGAAATTTCATGAGCATTTAAAGAAATGGATTCAAAACTTGGAAGAAGTAAACACTAACTTGAATGACTACAACAAATGTCTTTTATAGGAATTTTTTCAAGCCTAATTTTTGTATTATCCTCAAAGTTTTTCTGAAATTTGAAACTGTTTTGCATCATCCGTTACCGTCTTGACTAATTTCATAAACTTCCAATTTCATCATCAAATTATCTGGATTTTGTTAGTTTTTACAACATTCTTTAGATATAAATTGAAATGTTCTTCTTGGGGTAATGTATCAGTTTTTAACTCTTAACATCCTGTTGAAGGTTTTCTAAATCCATAGCCCAGTCCTGTAATGATTGAGTAGCAAATGGCTAAAAATGGGTTTGTTTATTCAAATGTTTATAGTATCTTTACTTGTGGGTAGATTGTGAAAATCGGCAGTATGGAAAGATTTAGTTTTTAAAATGTTTTTTCATGCGGTTTGAGGCGCATTAGAATGTTAGAAATTATCTAATGTAGGGACTTGAATGTTCTGCTTGTCTTTCTATTTCTACTGTAAACTTTTTAGTGTTTATTTTATCTCCACCTCCTCTATTTTAGTCTAACTCCTATTTGAAAAAATATGAAACATCTCTTTGACTTGCATTCCTCAGTATTTGTACCAATAAGACTTACTTGACTTAAATTGCCTTGAAGTGAACGATGATAGCTTAGTGTTAACTAGTTATACAGGGTGTCCCTAAAGTCTAGACACATAGGAAATATCACTATTTATAACTAACTATATTTGTTTTGCCTCAGATTAAATATGAGTTTGTCAAAAGAAGAAAGGATTGAACTGGTACTTCTCAGTGGACGCGAATGATGGTCATATTGAAAGATAGCAGTTGATTTTAATATGCATTTTGCCTTTAGGAACACCCTGTATATAATGTTGAATATGTAAAATTTAGGTTAATGTGTAAATGTTGAATAATTTTGGGTACATGGCTGTAAGCGAGTAATTTAGCCACATGAATGTGGAAATTTAAAATCTTGTAACTTGAGAAGTTTTATAAATTATACTGTGGGCTGCCCCAGCCCAGGGTATAATTTATAAAACTGTCAATAAGTTTAGAAAGTATTGCAGAAAAGTTTATTCATTATTGTAATGTTTGATATTAGTGCCTTTTGTTGTTCGTTTGTTCCTTTCTGGTTTTAGCTGTGTTTAGTTTGAACGTGTTTGGTTCATAACTGTATTTAGTAGTGCTTAGAAAAGAAGTGGAACAAAGACGTGTGTTCAGGGCTATTGCCTGTCTCACTACTGGCTCACGTTTTTGGGACTGGAAACGTAATGGGGGCTCCTAGGAGCTTGCTTTGGCGTGTTTATTTATTATTAAGCATAAACATTAATATAGACATTACAACTATTAACTTAGATCATGGTTTCCCAACCTTTTTTTCCCCTATCACACTTTTGGTTATTTTTGTAAATCTACCCCCCAACTAAACTTTTGCCCCATTAGGGGCAATATTATTCCCGTTGACAACGACTGCTCTGTTATCTAATGCCTCTAGCCAAATAAACACTCACATCAACTAGCTTGTCTGTAATCTTTCAAAAAGAACATTGCATTCCACTATGTAATCCCTTATCTTGGCTTGGCCAATTAAATTTCATAATTGTTTACAGCCGGTTTTTGTGCTTCAGGATGACCTACACATGCTTGCATAATGAAGTAACATGATAACGGAAATTAATAATTAAAACAATTTTTTTTCAACGATACATACTTTGTATTTCTTGACTTTACCGACATAAAACGAAAGATTGCCTATTTTTTTATAGAAATATCCATTTGTATGTGACAACCCCAGCACAACTTTGCCCCCTTAGGGCTGATATTGCCCCCGTTGAGAATGACCGACTTAGATTTTCATCTATCTTGTTCAGTGCTTGTTTTGATGAAGTGGGGAAGACCGTTTTTTTTTTT
>VCCN01001529.1:1404686-1416582 GCA_006491835.1 Architeuthis dux
GGGGGGGCTATTAAGCTTAATCTGCATTTTATACTCATTGAATATATTAGCTTTTACAAATACTAGACAGGCCATGGAGAAAATGAGTCTTATGGGAGTTTAAAATTAAAAATTCCTTCTTTTGGTGATTTTAAAAATAATTGCACTTTTTAAAAAAAAAAATTAAATCTTGTTTGTTTCGTTATGACAAAAAAAAATATAACATTTTTAAAGCAGACGAATTCACTGGACTGCGTTGAAAATTATTAAAAGCTTATTTCTTCATTTTGTTAAATACAATCAGGGCCTCTGTTTAAAGAAAAAAGTTAATAAAAACGAAGAATTTTAACTCTATAAAATTCCGCACATTCTGATATGCAATTGTGTCATAGTGACACAATGATAGTGTGTGTACGTAACATTACTATGCTGTAGTTGTATGGATTATTCGATTCGTGCAGCCTGTAAAATCCTTGTCCTTTTTATTTAAACAAAAAAATTGTATTTTCCCAAATGTAATTACAGAACCCATATGATTATTTAACAGAACAAGAAGATAAAATTCACATTCCAGTAATAGTAAACTTTTGTTTTACTAAGTTAACTTAATTCCGGTCACAATATCCTGTTCTATTGTATTGAGAAATACTCAGCGTTGCCTAGTATGGTTTGTTATTTATAACAACTAAAACTGTCTTTAAAAATGGCTAAATTTGTCCATTTCCAGCTAACTTTATAGCCAAAAATGTTATACATACTCATTTAAAGCCCACTTATCAAATAAAATAACTATACATAAACACCCCAGGATAAATTAATAATAAACATTTTACATTTACTTTTATTTAACTTACTAATTATTTTTTAAAAGATGGCCAGACTTTCGGTGACTAGATTTTTATCGGCTAAAATGGAAACAAATCGGCCAGATCTAGCCGAGAAATGGCTAACTTGGCAACCCTGGTAATACTACTATGCCAGTTCCCCAGCCACAGAAGAGGCTGATGATGCCCAGGACTGGAAATGGAACTGAAATTAAAAGCACTTAGAATAAAATAAATGATTGATATGTCTTTTTCGTTGATAACTGACTGTTTTTTCAATTCAGAACGTTTTTCTTCTATTTAGTAGTGTGCCTGTCTGCCACTAGGTGCGCGATTTTATTGACCCACAACATGCAGGAAAGAGAGAGGGGTCAGCCTTTTGACGTTGCTGTCGCATAGTTTAGCTCTTCAAAAGGCTCCCCAGGGTCCCCACACCCAGTTATTGTTATTTCCTTTATTATGCCATTTTCTTTCTACGGTTTGATACTTTCGTCGTTTTCAACCGTGACGTTTTTTTCCCCTGCTATAACTCTCGTGTTACATAAAGTACTGCATTCTTCCCCCCCCTCTTTCTTTTTTCTTCTTAAGTCTATATAGTCTTTCTGTAGCATTCATTTTATTTACTAATTCTCTACTTATTTTTTTTTACTATTTTTTTCTACTACAGGGTGGGTGAAAAGAAACCCCCTATTGGAATTGTTTTTTGATACTCTGGTGAAAAAAAAATCACGGATGGAAACAAAACTTACATATAATTTCTAATAGGGAGTTAATTCTCACCTACCAAATATGGTTTGTTATTTATAGCTAAAACTCTTCAAAAATGGCTAAAATCGGCTAAATTTGTCCATTTCCAACTGGCTTTATAGCCAAGTGTTAAAAAATCACGGTTATATAAAAGTTACATATTATTTCTAATTTGGAGTTAATTCTCACCCACCAACTCTGGTTTTTTTTATTTATAGCTAAAACTGTTTTTTTAAATGGCTAAAAGCGGCTAAATTTCTCCATTTCCAACTAACTTTATAGCCAAAAATGTTATAACTCATTTAAAGCCCACTTATCAAATAAAATAACTATACACTAAGCCCCCAAACAAATTATTAATAAAAATTGTACATTTACTTCTATTAAACTCAATAATTATTTTTTTTAAAGATGGCCAGATTTTCGGCTATCGTAGACTTTTATCGGCTAAAATTGAAAAAAATCAGCCACATTTAACCACAATATGGCTTACTTTGGCTATAAATGGCCAAATTAGAAATCTGGCCATTTATAGCCAACATTTTTACAAAACATCAAAAAAAAAGTACTCTACTCTTTTTTAACACCTTTTTTATTTAGTCTTTCAGTAGCATCTATTTTATTTTTTTCTAATTCTCTCTTTCTTTGTTTTTTTTTACTCATTCTTTCGTTTAAGATTCATTTGACGATCTCAAATTTCTCTTACTCTGTTTCAATACAATTTATGCAATACTTTTCATTATCTTTCTCTCTTCATCTCTTTTGCTACCGGTCGGGCTTCTCGATTTCACTTCCTCGCTAAAGCTCTCACGTTTTTTTAACTCTTCTCGTATATAATCTCCTTGTATTAGTCGATAACCCCTCCCTATTATTGTCTTTACTTCTGTTGTTCACTGTTCCCCCTCTCTCTAGTAAATCTAGTCCCTCCCCTCTCAGAGAACTTTTCTCCGTCTCTTTCACTACTCTCATTGATTACTTGTTTCTTTTTTTTTTTACCGGTTTAATTTAGGAAAGAAAAGAGAAAAAAATAACATAAGATCATCTTTTATCTTTCAAAGCCTTTCGTAAAGTAAACAGGGACACAAGCATGGGACATCCGGTTCGGATTGAACTCACGTACTAATGGTCTGCGTGTCTAGCTTGTTAATAATTGCTTCACGGGAGACGAGGTTATGAAATAGCTAAGTGATCATTCAATCTCGCCGTGGAGCATAGTCTCACAGACCATTGGCATTAGTGAGTTCGATCCACAGTTGTGGTCTTTACTAAGCGAAACTTAACTATCGATAGTTTTAGGCTTAGTCGTTATTACTTTCAGCTTCTTCAGAGTTTTATAATTCGAAAAACGTAAATTTAGAAAAATAAAATAAAATTTAAAAAGAAATAAAAAATATTTATTTTTCCAACACCAGGCGAACTCGTAAGGAGAGAGTTGCAAAGTTGTTGTATTTAAAAAAAATTTTTTATTGTTTTATTTTTTGGTACAACTTAATAATGGTGGTCCCGATCGGAATTGAGCTGACCTCACGTAAACATGCGACCTGTCGAAAGTTTATGAAGCGAGGCAAAAAACAATTTTGTTTATTTAAAGCAACATAATAATTTTTTGCTTTACTTGTTTTTCTTTCATGAATTCTCTTATTTCTTTTTATATACGCGCCATTTTTAAACATCATGTGTGCACGTGTGTGACATTTTCACACTCAGAATTCCAATCGGGACCACCTTCACTAAGTTATACCTTCCTCTTAGAGAGAGTTTCTGAAAAAAAAACCATTTCTTCTGTCAATGTATCTTTCTTACCTTTCTTTTAAGGTTTGTCGTCATAGTTCTACTTTTTACCCCCTTTTTAAAAATTGTCCACCCTGATTAAATCTATCTAGTAAGTACCCCGATCTAGCTTACCTTACCATACCTTCTCTTGTGTTTCGTACCCTCACCAGAGGTGCCAACTCACAAAATATTTTCGCGCTTCTTTTACTGTCAAAAATAGCCAGAAACCACCAAAAAGACACTAAAAGTGGTCAGAAATAGCCAGAAAATTGCCAAAAACAGCCAAAATGTTTTAGGCGCAAACGCGCTATTTTGCGTTTTTTGCAGTGCCAAAACAAGAAACGCTCTGAATCTAGCGCTAAATTGGCAACACTGACCATCAGTTTCCCTTTAAAGCCTTTATGTCATCTCCATCTCACAATAACTCACCTTTTTTCGGTACAATGTAGGGAAGGTGTTCCCGATAGGAATTCACCTTACGTAACGTAGACATGCGATCTGTCGAACATTTATGAAGCGATGCAAAGCAATTTATTTAACAATTTAATTTATTCAAAGCCATAACAATATAATTTATGAATTTACTTTAGGTTTTCTTTCATGAATTCTCTTATTTTTTTCTATTTCTGTGCCGTTTTTAACATCGAGTTTGAAACTTTACAATCGGGGACCACCTTCCCTATTGTGCCTCTTTTTCTGTCAGAGAGAGATAATCTCTGTCTCTTCTTGTTCATTCCTTCAAAGGTGATACCGCCTTCAACTCCTGTATAGTTAATCTTTTCCCTTTCTTTCATTAAATCCCTAAAATTGTCAATTCATCGGCCTTCGTTTTCACACCATTCTTTTAATTACAGCACATTGCACGAACCCTTTTTTTTTTACTTTCTCTCATTCTCACCTCCTCTCTCTTATAGATGTTACCTCTAAAAGTACTCGAGGTATTCACTTTTACTTACTCCCTATTATTTATATACACTCTCACTCACACTTTTTTTTGCTCTCTTTATAAGTCTTTAAACTCCTCTCTATTGCCTAAGAAGCAACCTCCCTTTTTTTCTTCTCTTTCTATTTCACTCTCTCCGTATACGTAATCTCCTTTACTCTCTCTAAATCGTCTCCTCTCTTTCCCCCCTCTCACAGTATCAATTATTGCACCCCACTTAGTGTATTGATTACGTTCTCCCTATCTTCCAGTTTGTTTCTCCTCTCTTTCACATTCCCCCTGATTACAATCAACCATCTCCTCTTACCCCTCTGTCTTCACATCATCTACTCCCCCTCCTCTCTACTTGGAGTTTGCACTTGCGACTATTGCTACAACAACTGGCGCTGGCTAGGTGAGTTATAAAAGCCTTTCATAAACCGTTTACTTTTTTTCTCCACGTTAGACTTAATGAAGTCATTTACTTTCACAACATAGATTCATATGTTGAGGTAATCCACAAGTTGATTTGTTTCTAAAATCTTTCTTTTATTTTACTTTTAATTTTGTAAATTTAATTTGTTTTGCCAACGCCACGGACACTTGCCTCATCTATGGCCAGAGTTAAAACAGTAAACTTCATACACACGCACACACTCGGTTACATTTACTTTTACGGACGACAACATATGTACCACCAGCAAAACAGCTTGTCATATATAAAACGAGTCTGTCTGCTATTTTGTTGTTGTATTTTTATTTCTACTGTTGTAGTTTTGTATCCCCTAAAACTGTCTACCCGCTGACCCATTTTAGGGGGTGTGACAGATATACCCAGTAAAATAATGTTTTTAAAAAAAAAACAACTAAAAACAAAGTTGTGTAAAAACATTGGATTTTTTTTAAAGGTTAATCTTTCTGTTTCTCGATGCAGGAAAATACGTAACTTTAAAAAGAAAAAAACCGCATGTTTTTAAAGAGAAGTGTATTTATTTGTATGTGAGAAGAATTTCCGAAATGCCATATTCATGGAACCCTGAAATATATGATGATGCATTGATGATGTAGCAACGTGGTTCCTTATTTTTCTTGGAATTCTTTTAGGACTTTTTAGAGGACACATCTGAAGACTACTACTGGACATGCTTGCTTCAGTGTCCGACATGTAAAACCTGAATATTTGGCATTTAATTTGAAATTAAGTAATTCTATTTAAAACAATTTTGCAGATAGTCTGATTCCGAAAGTGTACACAACTGTCAACAAAATAAGATCTTAAGATTTTACACGTTGTGCTGTTCATTACACTGTGCACGGTACAACTGCCGGCTATCCATAATTGTAGTTAGTTAATTAATTGCAGATTCTTCGTTTTTATTTTTATTTGATGACTGTGCGTGTTGTTGTAAAATCTCTAAGCTTAATTTTCATTCATCTGTTTAGTTTGTGTAGTAATGCAAAGGTTTTTGTGTCATTTAAAAACAAACAATTAAACAGCGATTTTTCTTCTTCTCCAAAACTGGTTATAAAAAAGCTCTTTTTGTGACATTTTGAAAACAAACACTGGCTTGTTGTTCAATAATTCTTTTGGAAAACAAATAAACCCAAATCCCACGCTGTAGAAATTTCCAAACTGTTTAAAAAAAAACTGGCTTGTTGTTCATGAATCTCCATGAAAATTATTTCACACACATACACATATACGCACGCTCGCACACACACATGCATACACACACATTACCTTTTTGGAGGAAAAAAGTTGAAGAATACTATTTATTTACATTGAGTTCTTTCTGCTGGTTTGATATTTATTTTTATAGTTGCTGTGTGTACATTTTTATACTTAGAGATAGTTTTAATATTGGAATAAACTAAAGGGATAGTTTTTTTTTTGCTTAGAATTGCACTTGTATTTCTTAGTTACATTCATTTTCTTTAAGTGATAAATAAATTTAGTTTATATTTTAATTTTACTATTTTGCAAAATGAAATCCCCTTCACTTTTTTTTATTATGAAAACATTGCGTGCAAATAAAACAAATACAATTGGAGGTCGTGCCGAAAACCCCCCAAAAACAAACAATATTCATCTTAAAGCTTCATTTACATTTATTGACATAAAAGTTAAAAACTAAAAAAGTAAGAAAAAAAAAAAAAAGTGCCATTCTTTAAAAAAAATGCATGCATACAAAACTTAAACTAGAGTGTTTTTGCGGTTTTTCTCTTATTCCCAAATGTTACTTTACGTAATATGATTTTCTTAAAATGTAATATAATTGCTTTTATCAATGGTAGTAGAATATTTTGGGTGACTTTTCCCTGCCTTTCTTTCTTGACATTTTGTACATGTGAAGGCATGCATTTCTGTTTACTATATCAGTGACGTCACTTGACCAACACGTGACCCTATTAACGTTGAGTTATGTTTGCTTTCTCCCATTGATTGTCACTCAGTGAGATCTCTCCCAGGACCCCACTCACCTGCTGTTACGTGCGCTGCGCTCGTGAAAGCCTTGCCCCCTTTACCCACTCTCTGCTGGACAATATACATTCTTCTTAAAACTATTTCGCAGTTTAACGTCTCATATTTATTAGTTGTGAGGGCACTCAGTTACAACGAAATACTAAGCAGATATCTAATCTAAATAAAACAGTATAAAAAAGAAACCCCTAAAATAAAAGTAAAGTTAGTAAACACAATAAGCTATTTTAACTATAGGTGTATTTATTTATTTTTGGTACATATAGTCGGGCACACATATTCTTTTTTAGTTTTGATAGCTGGTATGTTTTTTACTCGAAATTATAGGAATAGAAATTTAAATAGCAGTAAAAATGTTGATACTGTCGAAAAGAATGTTTTATAAAAGTTTTTTTTCAATTAGATTTCATAAAATTTCATGTCTGTTTCACTCAGTTATACACAGTACAAAAATGCATTCACAATAACCGTGATAATTTGGAACGCTAAACTACGAGATTGTCCATTTTTATTGAACTAAAAAAAACTCCTATAACATTTGTTTTAAGTTATACATCAACTTTTATTTATTTATATATCAGAATCATATCAACTGGATTATTAGTTTTAAACATTTTTGTTTTGTTCCTCCAACATACTTACATACATACTCGCACATACCATTTCATGTATGTGTCAACAATTATTCTCTCCATTGTGTAAACTTTTATTTTGTGTTGCTTGTCCCACTTTACTTTATTACAACTTAACTGTTTAGTAAACTCCCATTCATTGATTAATAAAGATTTTATCTTTGGATTTAGAATTGCTATTATTGTTCAGAGAAAATATGAACTGAGCTTACTTTTTACCACCTGTTAAGATGATTGTTGCATTGACTCATCCATTGGGGAGTAGTCACCAATATTGTCTTGTCTAACTCTTTATCTGATAGCTACAGGAAAAGAACTACACCCAAGGTTGGATTAAGCCTAATAGGGGCCTGAGACATAGGTCAACTTGGGCCCCTCCTGCCCTAAAGATACATATATATATATAACAAGAACAAAAAAAAGAAGCTGAAAGGTTTATGTAATGTAAAAAAAATAATTTTCTTTTAGGCCATGGCTTACTCAGGGTACCCTAAATGTACCCTGAGGTCCCTTAGAGTCTGGGTGTGTGTGCGCGGGGTGCCTCTTGGTTAATACGGCCCTGACTACATTTACCGTTTGTTGCCTTTAAAAATTTGAGTAATTTTTTAAATTTTTTTTAGAAATTCCTTTTTTTCTAACCTTGCACGTATAAATATCTGAAAAGTAGCAGATTTTTTTAAGAATTGATTTACTGATATTTTCAATCTCTCTTAGAATAATTAGTAAACTAATTAAAAGTTTCAAAATTCCTTATAATTTAAAAGAAAAAGAAGAGTTATTAGTTAAGAAGAAACGTCCTTAAAAAGAAATGCAGTTCTCATTCTGTACTAGAAGTAATCGAGACCGCAATCATTAGAATATGAGATGCAAAAATAAAGCAATAAGTATTGCTTTTTATTAAATTGGACTAGTTTTTACCTTCATCCTAATTTTAGTTCTTTTTATACACCTTCTTAATTCGGATAACAGTTTATAAGGGTAAATCAGATTCTGCTAATCCATGAAGTCTTTGTGGCCGATTGGTAAAAGCAGCTAGCCATAAACTAGTCTCCCTCTGGCAATGAGGGTGTGAGTTTGATTCTCATCGAAGGCTTACACTTTATTTCCGATTGCGCTGTTATTCATTGCCATAGAAACAATGGCTCGAATTAAGTTGTTTAAAAACAACTAAAATTAGGATGAAGGTAAAAACTAATCAAATTTAATAAAAAGTGGTGTTACAATACTTCATCCAATAATAATAAAGCAATAAGTATTGCAAACACAAACAATATTTGAATATTAATAACCCTTCTCAAAACTATAGAAAAGAACCATTTGAATATTAATGACCCCTCTCAAAACTATAGAAATTGTCCACCTTATCTAAGAGATTAGGTTGATTATAATTCTTTCTTCTTACTAGCTAAGTTACATGTCATTTATTGAAATCAAAATGATTGATCTTTGTTTGCTCATCTGACCAGACCCTCTTTTAGTAGAAGAATTAATCTTACAATTAGACATTTTTGCATCTCGCATTCCAATGAGTGTGGTCCCGAATTACCTAATCATAGCCCTAATGTGGTACAACGGGAATGTCACGGATGTTGGAGTATTACATACAAAAATCAAGCAATACTGTTTGGGAAGGACCGTACTTCTTTTTAGGGTCTACTTAACTAGTACCAATCTACTTTGTAGATATATATATAGGATATAAAATCAGAAAGTTTCCTCCATTTATGCAAAACTCACACCTATACACCCATGCACAAGTGCATACTGTCTACTTAATGGTAAAACCGAATCTCCTTGTCTCCCCTTCCCACCCATTAGTCCATGAACTTTACAAGTATGGATGTGTGCACTTGAAATGTCCACCGCAAAGAGAAGTGAAGCGTCATGAGTTAGCAGGTCAATCAGTCAAGAGAATGGCAACAGGCAAATGAGGAGAAACCTGTAATTTTGCCCACTTCCAAGTCGGAATTACGTTAACTGAATATTTGGGCGTCATCTAGTTTTAAAAAAATAGGTTTGTTTACTCAAAGCCCTTTTACTTTTGTCCACTGATCCTGTTCTGTTCTGACTGCATAGTTCTCGGGATGAGTACCTTTAATCTCCCCCTGGTCACAACCTCCCTCGCAGAGCTTGGGTCAATCTGAACCGCTGCACCAAAACGAGATCCCACCTGAAAAAGATTGGTGCCGAAACATCTGATGCCTGTGTATGCGGTTCAAGGCAGACTTTGGAACATATTCTGACCTGCTGTCAGGCTCTGAGACCCCCAGGTGAAATTGCGCACCTCAAGACTTTTGACTCAAATATGGTGAGCTGGTTGGCAGGTCTAAACTTGTGACCCGCATGGGTCCAATCGGATGTTTCGGTGGTGGACAAACGAAAGAAGAGTTCTCAGGAACCAATTTCCCTAAGACACAAGCAACACCATGCCCTTCTTGCTAAGGTAAATCTTGCACGAAAAACATGTCCATCTTATTCAAATGGTTCTTTGAACGATTGAACTCCTTCTTCTTGTTTGTGTTGTAAACATAACATTTCGGCCGATCCATTCTTCGACCTTGATGAATTGGCCGAAAGATCATGTTTACAATACAAACAACAAAAAGGAGTTCAATTGTCTGAAGAACCATTTGAATATTAATGACCCTTCACAAAACTATAGAAAAGAACCATTTGAATATTAATGATCCTTCTCAAAACTATAGAAAATTGCCATCTTATCTAAGAGATTAGGTTGATTATAATTCTTTCTTCTTACTAGCTATGTTATGTCATTTATTGAGATCAAAATGATTGTTGATCTTTGCTCATCTGACCAGACCCTCTTTTAGTAGAAGAATTAATCTTACAATTAGAAAATAATGATAATTTTAATAATTTCATTCCTGTAGACTCCTTGTGGAGCATAGGGCCACATTGCAATTTCAGTATCGAGTAAGTTTTTACAGAGTGGAGCCCCACGCCCAAGATGGACTGCCTTACAGAGCTAAAGGGCTCCAACTATCCTGCTATTTACCCATAGCTGAGGGGAGAAGTAGATTCATGCCTTTCCCAAGGGCATTAGTGTAAAAGTGAACATAAACAGCCTCGGTCAAAACTGTAGGGAACTTGTCTAGTTGTATCTATTATATTAATACAGTGCAAAATCTTTTCTCTTGATCTTTTAATAGCTTTTATTAGTGGTTAGCCGAGATCAGAGTGTATCATCTGTACAACTCCTCATCTTTTGTTTTACTTGATTTTCAATAAGAATTTTGAATGTAAATTCTCTAACTTGAATATCTTCCTAACGCCAATCCATTTGTTATTTTCTTAGCATTGAGCTTTCATACTCATATGGGCCTCCCTCATTATAACGCGGTTTTATTATAGCATGGTTTGCGTTATAAAGTGGGTGGATGGTGGACCCCAAAATATTAATCTAAAATAGCTAGATCTAGCTCTAAAAAGGCTAAATTTGATCCTGGATCTGTTGTAACACAGTTGGCTCTCTTGGACCCAACACCCGCGTTATAATGGGAGACACCAGTGATCATCGTTTTTCGAACTCTTTGGACACCGAACTTTACAATTTTCCAGACTTGGACTCAGTTGCTCCCGTCTCATGCGACAAATAAGGCAATGAATTTGTCTCCATCTCTCAAACGATCCATGAAGACCCATTCATTGTTTCTGTAGCAATTGTGGGATTTTACGGGGCCAAGATAGACTCCCTTACAGGGCTAAAGGTGCTCCAAATGTCCTGCTATTTACCCATAGCTGTGGATAAAAGTGGATTCATGCCTTTCTCACGAGCATTAGTGAAAAGTGAATGCAAATTGTCCCAGCTGGAGTTTGAACTCGGTTCGCTGATTCCATTCTCCATTCCATATAACCGTTAGGCCACTTGCACCTCTGAACTTTACAATCTGAACCAGTAAAATTGCAATGTATTTGAGGTGCTAACAAAAACAAAATGGGGATTATATTATAGATATTCTTTTACATTAATAGACCTTTTGACATTGTGTGTGTCTTTTGTTACAATTTTTTTTATAGAAAGATTATAGTATTAAAGGCAGTGAAAATGAAAAATCTCTTTACATCTATGATTTATTCTTGTGGAGAATATTTCTTTGAGAGATGTGGGGGGAAATGCAGCACTGAGTGGGCAGACAAGAAAAAATAGCCTTGTTAAGTATTACACAAAAACCTTTTTGCTTTTAGTACAGTAATGAATCTCTTATCTGAAACCCTTGGGACCAGACATGTGGAATTCAGAATTTTTCAGATTTCTGAATGGTAGTATATACATGTCATTCACTGAGCTTGGCTTAGTTTTGGCACCAAGCTGCAAGCATGGGGCACCCAGTGAGGTTTGAACTCACTACTCAGTAGTAATGATCTGAGAGATCAGTTTGCTGACCATTACACCATGGCAAGGTGCCTTGGTAGTATATACATACTGTATATCCTGTAACTAGCCAGTACTAAAACCCAAGTTTTCAAGAGGCCAAGTGGCATGCTCAGGTATCATCCTGGGAGAAGTTGCACAGGA
>VCCN01001529.1:1454363-1470567 GCA_006491835.1 Architeuthis dux
ATATCTTTACCTAAAATATTTCTCAGACTATATATATATATATATATATACACACACATATATATATGATGTTTCTGGGACACATGCTGTAATATTTCCAACTGTATATTGTAATAGAAAAGTGTATTATACATTTTGATTCTGCACTCTCTGCCAATTTTAGAAAGCAAAGAAAAATGTCTTCCACAAAGAACGCTGACAACTTGTAAAGTGGAATTTTTGATGAGATTGAGGATAGGATTTGGAACCCTTAGAAACAGTTACCATAGACACAGGACATGTAGAACTAACTTGAAGCAAGAAAGCGGTAGGCTTGGAGACATTAGTCAGCGGCTGTGGCTGTAAATTTATTAGAAACCGTCTACCAAAACTGTCAACATAGGTTTCTTCAGTTTTTAAGTTGGTCTGGCTGACTTGTTATGCACCACGCTTACAGGATGCACCAATGGAGCTAGGTGGCTGAAAATTTAAATATTTATTCCTTATGTGTAAAAAAAAACAGTATTTTGTGTTTTTGAAAATTCCCTCCCAAAAACCGTCAACATAGGTTTCTTCAGTTTCCAAGTGGGTTTGGCTGGCTATTATATCTAGAAAAAACATTTTTTATGTTTTCTCACCTCTCCAAAAAATAGGATTTTAGATGGGGGGGGGATTAATTTACGATGTAAGTTTATGGTAAATTGGTCCTTTATTTTGTGTCCGGCAGCATTCACATTTTTTTGTTGAAAATTTTGATTTTTTTAGTAATCACCGCCTAACAAAAGGCGAGAGAAGTAACTTGATTGATCACATCTTTTTCCAATTTTTTAATTGATCTCCCCCAACACAGTATGCTGCCAAAAGACGTTGGTTACGGGATGGTTTCTATTGATTCTTTTATTTCTTTTTGCAGTGTTAGACATGATCGCTTTGTTATAACTACTACTTTGTTTTTATTATTAATAAGAAAAAAATTGATTTTTAAAATCTTCTATCAAGTAATGTTAAAATACTGGAGGATTATTTTAGATGGTTGGAGATCATGAGTCATATGGCTCAATTCATAATGTTCAGTAAAATAGGTTTATAAGTCTCAATTGGTGTCTTACTAACCTCGTCCTATAGTTTATGACCAGTGGGCAACTGAAATGAACAACACTACTAAAGATATTTGTTGCGCTGCTGAATTCCATGAAAATGGGATGATGCCATATGCCAGTGGTTCCCAACCAGGGGGGAATTCCTCCCAGGGGGGGGAATTTGGGTAGTTCAAGGGAGGAATAAGGCTATTAGGTAAAAAAATAAAAGTCCAGTCTAGAGATAGGTTTTCCTGCACTTCTATATATCATGTCGAAGGCTTGAAATAAGCTCCAATTTAAGAATGATTCAAGATGTGCTCTCTCACTTATAGACCCACAAATCGAAGAACTAGTTGCAAAAAAAAAACATGAACACATTTATGTGTATATCAGTTACGATAGCAGAATTCTTATTTTTTGTAATAAACTGGAATTTCAAATGATTCTAATTATTTACGCTTGCTTTCTTTGAGTAACAAATACAAAGCAGCAGTTGTACAATTATAAAATTAAACTATCTTGGTATGAAGCTGTCTAATTATACGTAAAATAAAGTTATTATTTGAAATTATTCTTTGTTGCAACTTAATAAATGGAAAGGGGGGATACTAGTAATCTTATTGACAAAAGTGGGGAATGACTTGAAATGGTTGGGAACCACTAGTGTATGCATATATATATTAGAAACTGTCAACATAGGTTTCTTCAGTTTTTGAGTGGTTCTGGATAGCTAGTTATCTATTGTGCACACAGGCTGCACCAATGGAGCTAAAGGGCAGACAATTTAAACATTTACTCCTTATTATGTCTAGAAATGTAAGTTTATGCTAAATTGGGCACTTTGTGTCTGGCTGCATTCATACTTGTTTTTTTTTGTTGAAAATTCAGACTTTTTTAATGATTACTGCCAAACAAAAGGTGAGCAACGTAACTTATTCATTGATCACCCCGTTTTCCAATTTTTTAATTGATCAGCCCCAACACAGCATGCTGCCAAAAGATGTTGGTTATGTGATGGTTTCTATTCAGTGACTAACCAAACCTGTTTATTATATTTATTATTCCTTAGCACAAATGAACAAGACTTTCCAATTAAGTGAGATTTAGATATTACATATTGATTACAGTATCGTGATTTATAAAGAATACAAGTTGAGTGGAGAGGCCTAAATAAAACTCTTGGATCATGTACAAGGTCTGTCCGGAAAGTATCCAGCCATTTAATATTAATGAAAAATTAGCCTACCTAGGGCAACGATGCCTAAGTCTCCTTCAAAGTATTCCCCTTGGGATCCCAGCATCCATTCTACTTTTTAAAACAGTCTACAAAGTCCTCTTTCGGGATCACCATCAGCTGCCTCGTTCTCCTTAATTTTGTCCAGTCTGAAATCTCTTTGGGAAAAGCCAGAAATCCCTGCCGACTGAGTAACCTCACGTCAGAGTCTGTTTACACATGCGCAGTAAGGTCCCCTCTGATTGGTTGCCAAGTTACATCAAGGCCATGTAACTGGTTCTTGAGATTTTCAAAATGGCTGGATACTTTCCGGACATACCTCAGACATATAAATATTTACTATATTTATTTGTTATTATTCCTTAACACAAATGAACAGACTTATCAAGGAAGCTTTAGATATTACATATTGATTACAGTATCCTGTGACACATAAACCATACTAGTTGAATAGAAAGGCCTAAATAAAACACCTGGATCATTTATAGAGAATTCAAAACAAGGCCACTGTGAAGAGTCGTGGAGAAATAATTGATAATCACTATTTGTAACCATTCCTGGAAGTTCACTGACCTATTCAGCAAATTCTGTACGTGTGTGTGTAAAGATGTAGTTGATCGTGACATATTTGCTTTCTACCCTCAATGTAAATTAAGAATATGACAAATGCATTCCTGGGCCATCAGCTCAACATCTGAGCTATGGAGAGCTATTTAGAACTAGGTCAATTTTTGAGAGTTTTAATTAAATCTTTTATTGGAACAGTTCTCAGCTGTTCCTCTTACTTAATAAGAATAGCATTGCCCTTACAAAGCTTTGGTCACCTGTTCCAAGTGTTGCTGCATATGTAGTCCCCCTTTATAATGCGGGTGTTGGGGTCCAAGAACGACAACCACATTATAACTGAACTAAGAATAGCATTGCCCTTACAAAGCTTTGGTCACCTGTTCCAAGTGTTGCTGTGTACGGAAAGCTACCATTTATGATCATCAGTAGACCCCCTTTATAATGCGGGTGTTGGGGTCCAAGAAAGACAACCGTGTTATAAATGAACTGCGGATAATCAAAAGTCAATTACGAGTGCCAAAACAAGTTCACCGGTGAACGAAGGTGTTCTTTTCATCACAAAATCAAAGAAATTATGTGCAAAACACCATGTAATTATATGTTGATTATAAAGAAGAAATTTAATATTTTAATCATATTAAGTCTTTTGATGAAATTCCGTTTTATTATCAGTTTTCTGGATGACCGAGTGATAATATAGTAAAAAATGTTGGTGTCCATGACCCGCCTGCCTTATATTGCAAACCGTGCTATATCACGGGACTCCTGTATTTTGTTTCTTTAAAACTTGAAAATATTCTTTGTTTATTAATTATTTCCCTGCTGTTATTTTATGTATTGAATATGCTAAAAAGTAGGGGTGTGGTTGGCCTGTGGGTAGACAAGGAAAAAATCTCTGCTTTGTTTCCTAGTTTGCTATCATGTTCATCCATCACGGTCGAAGATTACCATAGTTTCAGTTCTGAGTGTTGCAACAGCTGCGGTGCACCATCGGCCTCACCCTCTCGTCCCTGCCTCCTGGGTCCATAGTCAAGCCGGCTGGAGACAGACCTGGATTCAGTAGATAACCAGGGTACTGCATGTCACGCAATGCTTTTCATGCTTCACAATGTGTTCCTGACCTTATGGGCCCAGTTGTCCATCTTTTAGTTGTTCGTTTGTAGTTTGTAAGGAGCAGCAGAAGGATGAACTGTGTTGAATTTCTTTTAGTTATGATCCCTAAAATGAATCTCAACATCTTTTTCTTATAATCCACAATAATCTAACTCAGATCTCACCCTTGATTTGAATGTTAATGACCCTTCTCAAAACTATAGAAAACATTCCAAGGGAAATTATGAATCACTGCCACCCATATATGCTGTGTTGGGATTGATCAATTAAAAAGGAGTAATCAATAAATGAAGTTACTTCTCTCTTTTGTTGGGCTGTGATCACTAAAAAAGGTCTGAATTTAAAAAAAAAAAAAGAAGCAGGCACAAAGCGGGCACAACATAGTGACCAATTTAGCATGAACTTACATTGTATATTGAACCTCCTCTAAAATCCTATTTAGGGGGGGGGATTTTCAAAAAACAAAAGCCTTGGAAAATGGAGTATGTTCTGCCTTGGTTATTCTTATTTATTTTTAATGTGAGAAAAAAAGTATACAATTTGTATAAAAAGTATACAATTTGTATATACAAGCACACATCATAACAAATCATATTTATGCAATATCTAGGGTCTTAAACCTTTGCGGTGGTGCAATAAACACCATAAATTCTTCTTCATATTCCAGTAATCTATTCCAAAGTCCCACCACTCTAATGCTAAAAAAGAATTTTCTGATATTCAATCTACTTCTATCTGCTTCTACCGTATATGTGTGGCCTCTCAGTCTCTTGTACTCCATTCTAGTAAAAAATACATCAGGGTTTACTACTTCTAAACCATGCATAAACTTAAACATTTTTATTAAGTCTCGCCGATCCCTCCTATTTTCTAACGATGTTAACCCTAACACTTTTAGCCTATCCTCATAAATCATACTTTTTAATTCATTACACAAGTGTTATATATGTTCAATATATGTTCAATATATATAAATGAACTTGAAACTTATCCTAACAATTTTATCTACTTAAATATAAGGCAATTTCTAACAGCAATTTCAAGTTCTTGTCTGGTTCTGTTAGATGAAGTGTTTGTTTCGACTAATTTCTTGCATATTTGTTGTTTTGTTTATCCAAACATTTCAGCCATATACCCTTCAGGCCTTCCTTGAGTGTCTGTTGTGTTCTGGACAAGCAAACAAGATTCAACAACATTCCAGAAAACAAGAGTCATCCAATGAATGCCAGAGGGTACAGCTGAAATGTTGGGAAAAAACAAAACAAAGATAGAGAAATTAGTCCGAACCAACCACATATGATGAGCAATTTCAGGATGTTAACATTTCTAAATTAAGAAAGAAATGAATCATTTTTAAACTATAAATCAATAAATCTACAAGTAAAATTTCAATGAAAATTGTGTAACAGTTTCAAACTGACACACAGGCAGAAAATGCCAATAATAAATTCGATAAGAAAAGCAGTAAAAGTTAGAACTGTATTGTGGGAGTATATTTGCCCTTTTAATCCATGAATCACAAGGGAAAGGCAAGGCCAATTGCCAGTTTAAATCCCTAAGGGAAAAGATGGCTGCTTTAATTGAAAAGACTGATAGCTCTCTAAAATTACGGGCTTAAGGAGAAGCTGAGAAACCCCCTTAGGGAACTATTCCCAAATAAAGGCATCTAATGAAAAGAGGTTGCAGTTAGTTGAGAATCAAAACTGAAACCCTGGAGAAATGACAAATAACTGCATGAAGAATCATTGTATATTATGCAATTAATATTGGGCAATGAAATGTGCAAGAGAAGTTGTTTTGCTCTAACAGATTCCCAACATATCTTCTTAAATATATTCTAATATACAACTATAAAGACTGAATGGAAGAAAAAGAAATTTACATTTTGAATATCCTAAAACTAATATATTTTATTAATCACTGCTACCCACAACACTGGTTTATTGCTGGGTTTAGGTTATTCACGTGTTCTGATATTTATATGTATCTATCTATGTATCCGGACTTTGCCCAGCCCTAACTGTTAATAGTAGAAACTTGAAATTTTACATACACACACATTCCCGTCAATGAGTAAGGAAAATGTTTTTTGTTTTTTGAACCCCCCCCTAAATAGGATTTTAGAGGAGGTTCAATATACAATGTAAGTTCATGCTAAATTGGTCACTATTTTGTGCCTGCTTCTTTTTTTTTAAAAATTCAGACCTTTTTTAGTGATCACAGCCCAACAAAAGAAAGAAGTAACTTCATTCATGGATTACTCCTTTTTAATTGATCACCAACTCCTGTCAACATAGTTCCCTCTAAGCTGTGCACGCGCACACCTTTTGCAATCAGCACACAAACAAAATCAATGTGTGCACAAAAGATTTCAAATTCTGTAGATAGCTTACTGAGTTTTTATTGAAAAAATATTGATTCAATATGTCAAATTCAGAAGTGTGCGTATAATTTTGACAGAGGAAAAGATTTTGCACAACATAAGATTTTTGCGCACACTGACTATAAAAAATGAAGTGGACATTGCAAGCTACAAATGTTAATAATAATCTTGGAAACTATTATCAATTTTTGACTAGTATTTTCTTTTATCTTAAATTTTGTATTTGCTTTTTATCAAAACGTATCCAGACTGTCAGTCTACGGCAGTGAGTAAACAGGGCAGATCGGAAATAAAGAATAGTCTCCAGGCGAGACTCAAACTTGTATCCCTTATCCCTCAAGAAGCTGCCTATATACAGTACTGCTCAACTGACTGAGCTACTAAAGTTCTTACTACTGGCAGAAGGTCAGATTTAACCGTTAAACTCCATCATCTTTCCCCAATTGTTCAGTGCCATATTTGTTATTGTTTTTATGTACACTAGTTGTTGTAATAGTAATATTATCCTAATTTATTTTTTATTAGTTGAAGAATTGTCAATTATTATTAATTTTCAAATGGTTCTTCGGATTGAACTCCTTGTTATTTGTGAGCATCTTCCTCTTTGGGAGGAAGTCCAGATTATTGACAGAGAACGATGTTGGAAGCAGAGAAAAATAAGAGGCAGCTCACATCAAAATGTCGACTAAATGCATTAGCCAGACAAGTGCGGATTTCAACCCGATGTGGCTTTCACTTCTCGACAAATCTAAACCCGAGAAGACAAAACACCCGGGCTATGAGCTATAAGGGCTACCCCCCCCTTTAAACATAACTTCTGTTGAAGAAGGCCGAAGAATGGATCGGCCAAAACTATGGAAAATTAATGACCCTTCTCAAAACTATAGAAATTATTATTAATTTATTTCCAATCTGTGCTGTTTACTCACTGCTGTTAGTCAACAATTAATAATGTTTGACAATGCTTCATCTAAAAAAATAAATGGAAACTATTCTAATCTGGACAGTATCGGATAACCTTGCTAGTATAGTTTAACACTTGAGCAACAAGTTTGTTAAATGTTTTTCTATGCCCTGTTATGTTGCTTTTCTATTGTTTTCAAGTTTAATTGTTTACTCATTCACAAGGTCTTTGATGATAATATTAAGTTCTTGTGTGAATGAGCAAAAACAGGAAACAAACAAAAAGGGATAGTTTTGGGAAATTTCCACTGGGTTGTGAGAATGACTCAGCTCTTCTAGTGACTCCTTCCCCTTTGGCAGATTTAGTAAGAGTGTCAATTGAATGAAATTTGAAAAGCTTACCCACAATATGGAGAAAAGGAGCAGCAATGGGGGAAATAAACAGGGGAGAGGAACATTGATAAGAGAGAGAGAAATAGATCAAAAGAAGAGAGAGAGAAAGGTCTAAAGAAGAGAGAGAGAAATAGATCTAAAGAAGAGATAGGGAAATAGATCTAAAGAAGAGATAGGGAAATAGATCTAAAGAAGAGAGAGGGAAATAGATCTAAAGAAGAGAGAGGGAAATAGATCTAAAGAAGAGAGAAAGTTGAGAGAAATATGAAAAAAGAGGAGGAAGATGGATAGGAAGAAAAGGGAAAGTAAAGATAGGAAGAAAAAGGAGAGTAAGGATATGAAGAAAATGGAGAGTAAGGAAATAAAGAAAGGGAGAGTAAGGATAGAAAGGGATAGAAAGAAAGAAAGGGAGAGTAAGGATAGAAAGAAAGGGAGAGTAAGGATAGATAGAAAGAAAGGGAGAGTAAGGATATGAAAAAAAGACGGGTGGGGTTAGTAAGAGAAAAAGGGACGAGTATAGATTATATGATTAGATGTGAAGATATTGAGGGAAAGAAATAATAGAAGAGATCAATGAGAAAGGGTCAGTTGTTTTGAGAAACTGGTATCGAGGGAAGCAGGATGTCAGTCCAATTTTCTGCCTTTTAGAAAAGGTACCAAACCCTAACTGATGTATTTTTCACTCCCGTCTTCTATTCTTTGTCAAATTAGACCACTTTTATTGTATCATCAGTAGAATAGTAAAGACAAGCCTGGCTGCTGCAGGGTCAAACTCCACTACTATCTCTATTCCAACTGATGATGATTACTGCAACTTTTGTATTGTATATATAATAAATAAATTTGTAAGACTTGTCAGTTTGGCTCAGTTGGTAAGAGAGCTGCCTACTGATCACTTGGTCATGATTTCAAATCACGGTAGGCAAATGTTAATTTTATATATCGGTTTGGTGTAAAGTGAGAGGACAGACAACAGTGAAGAGTTTACTCCCCTAAATTAGGTTAGGATTGTTCTTGTTGTTACAGTAGACTTGGACTGGATTTTGACAAAAACAACTAGAAGAGAAACATACTACTCTGCATTATTAGGATCTAAATTTTGTCCTATTCTGGCATCGTGAAACATGTTACAAATAATTGCTAACTCTGTTGTTAGTTCTATTTCTAAATAAATAAGTTTGAATAAGTTGTAGAAGTTCATACTACAACTTACTTGGGTAAACAATGTCACTGTACATTACTGTATTTATTAGTGAGGTTTTTTTTTAAGTGTCCCCATAGCACAAGAAATTCATTAGTACAAATGATATAGCCATACAAACACTACATATATTGTTTTTAAAGATTTTGCCATATAATTTGTTATTTTTAGGAAGTACAGAAATGGGGGAAGACCAACTCAGAAATTTTTATTGATAATAGTAATCATAAGTGAAGTAAGTTCACTTTTATTATTAGTATTTTGTTTTGTTTTTAATTTCCGAACAAGTAGTTTGGGATCAGGGATCTGACCTTGTTTTGGCTGTTCATTCTTTCCTCTGTTATTAGTTACCATGCCAACACTGCATCCTTATTAAGTAGTCAATGTTCACATGTTATATATATAGTTGGCCTATAATTTTTCTTGAGAAATCATAGGTTTGCCTCAAATCTGCAGTCTTTATAGAAATACTGATTGACAGAAAATGAGTTGCTTGTGAAAGATGAGTGATTAATACCAAAGTGGGGTTAACATTGCGAGTCCTTTTTATGTTGTAATTTATTTTATATACAGAAATAGAATGACAATACAATGTGGTACCTTGGCGGCTTTATTTTTGGAAAATTTAAGTATTCTTGGTCTCTATTGTTACATTTCAGTACAAGTTGGAGGCTGGAGTTGACTTTGTTATTCCACCGTAACAAGAACAATCCCCACCTAATTTAGGGGAGTAAACACTTAACTGTTTGTCACGTTGTTGGATATTTAGGCAGTCGTGGGCAGGGGGTCACAGATTTGACCCCCGCAGGTGTTGAAAGTTATAAACAGGATATCGACGAGGACCCCAAACTGCAAGATGTCCAGGAACGGAAACCGACACACCAGGTGCTCAAAAGTCATAAACAGGATATTGAGGTTTTCAAAAGTCATAAACAGGATATTGACTGACTAGCGAGCTGGAAAATCAGTGTGGGTGTTAGAACCCGATAAAAGCAACACAGAGGCCCTCGAAAAAGAGAGACAGAGAGTGTCTAGCTGTCGGATATTATTATCTCTCTCCCACTCCTCATTCTCCGCCACAACATAATGTATTTGATAGAATAAAAATATATCAGTTTTGAGTCTTCCTTTTTCTCCAAGTTCAGGATTTTACCTTCTGCAGACCAAGATGGATATACAACAATGTTAAACCAAACTGATATATACAATTAACATTTGCCTACCGTGATTTGAAATCACGACCAAGTGATTGGTAGGCGGCTCTCTTACCGACTGAGCCAAAGTGACAAGTATTACATATCTACAAATCTATTTATTATATATACAATACAAAAGTTGTAGTAACCAACTTCAGTCGGAATAGAAATAAAAGTGGAGTTTGTCCCTGCAGCAGACAGGCTTGTTTTATACTTATTAATCTCCATAAAAAATATATTTGAATTTTTAAAAGATTTTTTTTTTTTAAGACAAGAAACTACTGAACTCATTTCAATGGAAGAGTCCATTGTTTCAAATGGTGGGTAGGAGATATTTTTATCAGCAAGTGGAAAGTCCATTATTACGGACAGAAAAATAAACAGAAAAAAATCACACCGTTCATTATATAAGTAGATGGTTGGTAACTTAAATTTTTTTTTTTATATGGTTTGTAATTTAAAAATTGTATTTATACATGAATATTTGTATGTATAAAAAGCTAAAGCAGAAATATTAGTCACCTTGTTAAAGCACTTCAAAATATTATACATAGTATTAATAGTAAATTATTGAGTAACATTGTTTTTCGGACGATTGAAATCCTTCTTGTTGTTTGTGTTTTTAACATGATGTTTTGGTTGATCCATTCTATGGCCTTCTTAAGGTGTACTATCTGAAAGTGAGGGTGGTAAACAGAACATTTTTTTCTCCAATGGTAGAAACACTTATGACATAGGATTTGGGTGTTTATCTTCCCTTGGATCGCTATGATCAAAGTGTAGTATCTGTTCTTCGAAATCGTCATGGCCTCAAAGTTCAGAGAACCACAGCACTTCGGAGGTCCTTGTGGCATGCTCGAGTATCGTCCTGGGAGAAGTTGCACAGGATATCTTGGCCAGCTGGTCAGGAGGCGATCACCATTAGCAAGCATGCTCAGGATTCGTCCTGAGAAGCTTTTGGGATCTCCACACCTTCCCCTCCCCTTTAGCCCCGGTCCTCGTGGCATTTATCTCAGTAACAGGGATTTGGGATTCTCCCCCCTCAGGTCTCTAGTCACGGGGACATGGGATCCCCCCTCCCCCTACTGAATCTGGCAGTAAATGACCCACCAAGGTTCGATGTGCCGTTAAACAAAACAATCAATCAATTACCTTTCCTTGTTTTCATTGTCCGAAAAACTCTTTGAATGTTAATGACCCTTCTCAAAAAACTATAAACAGTATTGCTTATAAAGTTTTGTATATTTAAGAAACCTTAAAAGAAAAATATTAATAACTTTATTTGAAATGAAGAACAAAGCTTGCATGTAAGTTGTAAAGATCAAAAACATGACTGCAAACAGTAAATTATACTTGAAAAAAAACCCCCAAAACTTTGTTAAATTGTATGTTTGACGCTGGTAGCTCTTAACAATAAACCAGTGTTGCCAATTTAGAAATTTTTTTTATTGAGTTCTAGTTGATTTTTGTTGCGTCTAGATGTCAGAAATTGTTATTTCGATGATGGATGTAAATCTAGAAAAACATCTAGATTTGCATCCATCGTCTAAATAACAATTTCTGACATCTAGACACAAACAAAAACACGTAGATCTAGATAAAAAATATCTAAATTGGCAGAACACGCAATCAACTCTTAGTAAAACAACCTGTTATAAGCTTATTAAATGTTTCCTGAATTTATTAACCACTTGGGACCAACCGGGATAATATTGGTGTAATGTTATATCGGTGAAATATCTCATCAGCCGCTCCAGAATAACCATTGCTTTCATTGCCTTTATCATGATACGAATTGTCTTGAATTACTATCTGATTTACTGCCAGAGTAAGAAGATAGGTATCTTGTCAGCCCCTCCCAAGTAATTAAAGAGTTTTAAAAAACATCTTTTGGCAGCATGCCGTGTTGGAGGTCATCAATTAAAAAATTGCAAAAAGGGGTGATCAATGAATTAAATTACTTCTCTTGGGCGGTGACCATTAAAAAAAGTCTGAATTTTCAAAAAACAATCATGACACAATATGGGCGGGTATTTAAAAAAAAATTTGAAAAAGGGGTGATCAATGACTAAATTACTTCTCTCTCCTTTCGTTATTTCAAAAAACAATCACGAACGTTGCCAGACACAAACTAAGAGACCAATTTAGCATAAACTTACATTGTAAATTGAACCCATACTAAAAAGCTATTTTGGGGTGAATTTAACAAAAGCAAAAACGTTTTTCTAGATATAATAGGGAGTAAATTAAAAAGATTGTCAGCCCTCTAGCTCCATTGGTGCAGCCTGTACGTGTGACACATACATAGATATATAGATAGCCAGCCAGCCAGAACCACTTAAAAACTGAAGAAACTTATGTTGACAGTTTTGGTGATAGTTTCTAATAAACATCTCCATAGCTCAAGAAATTTTCTAATACATATCATACAGCTGTTGTACATACAATATTTTGAAAGTTTTTTTGTTATGACATACATTATGTGTTGTTGTTGTGTATGGAAATGGTAAATTACAAGTTCGTTCTCGAATATTTGTCATACTACTCTATTGATGTTTCCTCTACAACAGTGTTTCCCAACCTTTTTAAAATCGCGATCCACTATGACCACAGCAATCCACCAAACTTTATTGGAAAAAAATGAATTTTAACTGTTATCAATAAGAAAGATATGAACATAATGTAATTTATTACCCAGAAGTAGGGACCATGGAACGAATTTCACTTATGTAATGAAAAATGTTTCCATGAGGTAACGGTTATATAATTTACTTACGTTTTGGTAAGCTACTCTGTACAACTTGTGGTCCGGCTAAATGATCAGCCGGTGAACACACATAGGAAACAGAATGATAACTGACTCTATGGTACAGTAATGTATTTTCCGTGAGCTTATGTAATTGTAATCACCTAGTGTTTTGCACTCATCTATTGGCCTCCCTGTAGCGTTTCTCGAACCTGTGTGATGTAAATTAAGCTCAATTCCCCAAATTTAATATAATCCAGATTTCACAGCACAGAACATCACGTGCGAAACAAAACTTGGTGGCGCCACTATAGGCTGAGGCTATGAACTTTAAATTTACTAACAATCACACACAATGTGCACTTTTCCAATTTTCCGATATATATTTTTGTATAATTTATAAAATCATAGTTTAATAACTTTTCATGGCCCACCAAAATTTCGCTCACGACCCGCAGTTTGGGAAACGCTGCTCTACAGTTTTATACTTCTAAACACATAGGGAGTTATTTTCTCATTTGGCACTTAATAAAATTGGTACTTATTTATGTATTTCTATAAATAATCCTTGGAATAGATTCCAATTGGCACTATTTAAAACTTTTTTGAAAATGTAGAGACTGTGATTCCTTGTATGTTGGTTTGTGTTACCAAATTAATCTTTATATTCAAACAAAAACAGCTCAGTACAACCTTGCCTAAAAAAATGAATAAATAAGACAGACTGACTTTTTCTTTTACTCATCTACATCGTTGTGCTGGCCTTATCTTCAGCATTTCTCATTCTGTTAGCCATATTCTTTTCACTTCTTGTTGAACCACCATCTTGAATCTATTTAAGAATTGTTTTTGGAATTCATTCAAAGAAACTGGATGGTTTTTGGTTTCAAGATGTCAATGATTTTGATTAAGCTAGAAGATTCTATCTTGCTGATATATCTTGTTTTAGCTATTTAGTCTGAGAATAGTATATTATTTGAACATTCTCAATTTTTGTACAAGGATTTGTTTACTATACTGATTTGTAAACAAAGAAAAAATAAACTTTATTTAAAGTTTGAGTATCTACTAGCAGAACATTTGTTATCATGCTAGTCTCACAAATGACTTTTAAATCAACTTTAAAAAAAAAAATCAAATTCTTTTATAAAAATCACTAAATTCATGAACAAAAAACTACCAAATTTGTATGAAAAAATAAATAAAATATGTTTTATGGGTTCAATCTTAAAGCTTTGTATAAATTTGAAACCGTCAACCCAAACTGTCAACATAGGTTTCTTCAATTTTCAAATGAGTCTGGCTAGCTATCATCTATGTGTCGAGTGTACAGGCCGTACGCACAGAGGTAGAGGGCTGAAAATTTAAACATTTACTCCTTATTATATCTAGAAAAAACGTTTTGGGGTTTTTAAAAAAAAATTCCCACAAAATAGCTTTTTAGTGTGGGTCCAATTTACAATGTAAGTTTATGCTAAATTGGTTCCTTAGTTTGTGTCTGGCAGCGTTTACGCTTGTTTTTTGAAACAAAGGCAGGCGAGAGAAGTAATTTATTCATTGATCACCCCGTTTTCGAATTAATTGATCAACCAGAGCAAGACACTGCCAAGTGATGGTTTCTATTGAGTGACTAATGTTTATGTTAAAAATTCATTTTAGTGGACAGTAAGTGAATCATAAGAGTGGGTATCACATGATGTCAGAAGCAAAACATAAGAGAAGAAGAATCTTTTTTACTCTAAAAATAATAAGCAATTAAAGATTTAATACATTATTTCAATTAAATTTGGCTAGTGTTTACCTTCATCTTAATTTCAGTTGTTTTTATATACAGCTTTTAATTCGGGCCACTGTTTCTACTGCAACGAATAACTGCAGTCGGATAATAAAGTTGTATATAAAAACAACAGAAATTAAGATGAAGGTAAAAATTAGTCAAATTTTAATTAAAATAATGTGTTATAATTACTTCATCCCATAATAATAAAGACAGCAACCCACATTTAAAGTTGTATATAAAAACAACTGAAATTAAGATGAATGTAAATACTAGTAAAATTTAATTAAAATAATGTTACAATTACTTCATCCAATAACAATAATAAAGACAACGGCCGAATTGAAAGTTGTATCTTAAAAACAACTGAAATTAGGATGAAGGTAAATACTAGGCAAATTTAATTAAAATAATGTGTTATAATTACTTCATCCAATAATAATAATAATAAAGACAGCGGCCTGAATTGAAAGTTGTATATAAAAACAAATGAAATTAAGATGAAGGTAAAAATTGGTCAAATTTAAATAATGTGTTATAATTACTTCATCCAATAATAATAATAAAAATGCTTGGAAAAAAGTACTCTTGTTTCTTTTAAAAGTATGAAATACAAATGTGAAAATATTAATCTATCTTCTTCATTGGCTCAAGTTGTGCTCCAAATTTTGTTTTTCATTAGCTTTTCTGTAAATAAAGCTTTTGGGTAATTTTTACTTCTGGATAACATGAAGAAAACTTTGTAAATATTTTATCAGATTGAATGTTTATATTTGTACTTGAAGGAAGTCTTTACAAATATACTTACACAAAAAAGACAGCACTAAGCAGATATAAGCAAAACAAATATTCTAAGAGGGAAGAAATTAGATGCTCGTGGATACTATTAGAGACTGTCAACATAGATTCCTCCAATTTTTAAGTGATTCTGGCTGGTTTGCTATCTATAATCCATCTATCTATCTATGTGTTGCACATACAGGCCGCAGCAATGGAGCTAGAGGGCTGAAAATCTAAACATTTATTCCTTATGTGTACAAAAACTTCTTTTTAAAAAAAAATTCTCCACAAAATGTGCTTTTAGTGGAGAGTTCATTTTACAATGTAAGTTTATGCTAAATCCGTCCATTACTTTGTGTCTGGCAGCGTTAAAGCTTGTTTTTTGGAAATTCAAACTTTATTGTGATCCAACAAAAGGCGAGAGATGTAACTTATTCATTGATGACCCCTTTTTCCAATTTTTTAATTGATCATCTCCAACACTGCATGCTGCCAAAAGCTGTTGGTCACATTACGGTTTCTATTGAGTGACTAACCAGACCTGTTGTATAAAAATGTCAGATAAGGACAAGTTGACTAAGGTCGGGAACCCTAGCACTTTCAGTACACTGCTTGTCATAAACACTTTGAAAGCAGAGGTCAAACCTAGCAACAGGAGAATGATTTTGAATACAAATCACTTGAGGGAGAAAACTTTTGTTAAGATATTCAAATGTGTGTACAGGTGTACAGATTTTTCAGATTGAATAAGTTTTGTAGGAATAATATATATATATATGTCTGTGGAAACCTTTTTGTTTTCTTGTATCTATTTATTTCTTGTAACTGTTTACACATTTCCAAAAACACCCAA
>VCCN01001529.1:1494613-1505483 GCA_006491835.1 Architeuthis dux
AAGCGTCCGTCTCTTAAGAGGCAACTCCCAATGGAGTATGGAACCTGGTGATGAAGACCTGGTTTCTGTTGTATGTATCGGCTCAGTGATCCTTGCAAGTTTCAATGTCTGGTCAAGACCAGGGCTTTATTCTTACAAGTTTACCTCTACTCTAATCATACAGCTTAGAGTGTACTTAATTAGCTGCTGAGTGCACAGGGAAATTTGTCCTAATGAAGAGTTTTCCACACTCTTCGCTGATACCAGGAATTGAACCCAGGACCATCTGCGTCTGAAGCAGACGTGCTAACCATTACATCATCTGAGCGGACTTTCTTGCTGAATACCTGCTTAATAAAGTTTTTTACAATAGATTCATCTTTTTAAAAAATACTTTTCCACGCCAAAAAACCTACTTGCTACAGAAACCGCTGCGGCATCACCCCAGTAATTATCCGTGCCGTTAAAGCCCTATGCTCTACAAACTCTATATACAAAACATAGTATCACTTCCAGATCACATATTTCTTAAAATGTAATCAATTCAGTTTACATAGCAACATACAAATGTTAGTTGCTGTATGGTTCACAAGTGGTGAAAGAGTTACCCAAGATTTGTGGCTTGAAGCTGAGTCAGTTATTTTCCCAAATTGGTTACTTGGGAATAAACCATCTTTTCCAGTAGATGCGAACCATCTGCTTGGAATTGTTGATGGATGACCTGAAATTTAAATATTTAACATATTTACTTGAACTTTCAGTTTTTCTTCTTTTTTGAGGAGGCAGGGAATACAAATGGTTTAGCAATCTTACCATTTAATATTTCAAAATGCTGTTTTCTACAAAGTTTTTGGCACATTAAAATATTAAGTTACTTTATTTTTTGTTGTTCTAATTACATTAAAGTTTGTTATGCAGAGATTTTGAATTTAGACATAATAAAACCAGTGTGCCATGATTTTGAATTTTGACATAATAAAAACCAGTAAGTGTGTGATTTTGAATTTAGACATAATAAAAACCAGTGAGTCCGTGATTTTGAATTTAGACATAATAAAAACCAATAAGTGTGTGATTTTGAATTTAGACATAATAAAAACCAGTAAGTCCGTGATTTTGAATTTAGACCAGTAAGTTCAAATATGTAGTATAATACAGGGTTTTAGGATAATTTCCTCCATCGGACAACAACCACTCAGCCTTGGAAAAATGCCCTCTGACAATTGCCACCTGGACAATTTCTCCCATTAAAAGAGAATTAAGAGAAAATGCAACTATGGGGGAGGAAATAAATACTAATAAAATTAATCTGACCTGACCTTGCCCACTGTTAGTTTGGGGATTATCCTGATCTGGTGAAACCTGCTTAAGACCTGACCTGATCTGACCTACTGGTAAACAAAGACAATATCCCTGACAATAGGTAAGGTCAGGTCCAAGGCCAGATTATACTATACGGCTATAGTATCACTTCCCGGAAAAATTCTGGGATATTCATATTTTTGTTAATTTTATTTATAAAACTTAATAAAAATGTCCCAACAAATATCTCTTTAAAAAATGGAATGTATATATTACACATTAGCACATAACAATCCACTTTATTCACACGATTGACAGATCGTATTACTTATGAGAAGTGGAGAAGAATGGTCAAGATGGCGGGGCCCATATTGCTAATAGCCTAGGGGTCAAGTCAGGTCAGATTAGTTTCATTAATATTTATTCCTACTCCATAGTCGTGTTTATATTGATGTTATTCTCTCTTAATGGGGGAAATTGTCCACGGGGCAATTGTCAGGGAGCATTTTTCCAGGAAGGGAGCAGTTCTCCAGGTGGGGGTGGGGCAGTTGTTCTGATACCATAAAACAGATGACCGTCAGAAAAGATAAATATAGCATTTTATTTGTTTTCTATGATCTTGGAAAATTAATTAGTACTGAATGAAAATGTTGAAATAAGACATATTTGTATCACAAGACATTTTTGTATCATGAGACATTGTAAAAAACAAACTAGTAATTTTAAATTAAATGCAACTGAGATTGTTTTTTAGATGCACTATGCTTATCTAGCAGCGATAGTTGTCATTGACTGACTGACAAGTTTACATATCAACATATCGAATGTAACTTTTTAATAACGTAAAAAAAAAGAATATTTGTTTGTTCTTTTTTAAAAATCAATTCTCGAAATCAAACTGACGTACGGTTGCGTTCGTTTTTAAGACATATCTCATATTGCACTATTTTTGTAACATATCTCATTGCAGTGTTTATTTTTTTGACTGACTATCTGACAAGTCAACATATCAACATATCGAACGTAACTTTTTAATGATGTAATAAGGAATATTTGTTCTTTTTAAAAAAATCAAACTGACATAAGGTTGTGTTCCTTTTTTAAGACATATCTTATTTCGCTGTGTTTATTTTTTTAACATTTAACTGAACTCTTAATCAGTAGAGTGGTAGGACTTTGGAATAGATTACCGGAATATGTAGTGCTATCAACAGATGCAAATGATTTTAAGAAGAATTATGATGTTTATTACACCACCGCAAAGGTTTAAGACCCTAGATATTGTACAAATATGATGTGTACAATTTGTATACTTTTTTCACACTAAAATAAAATGTTAAAAATGTTTAAATAATTCTGCTCCATCATCAATAACCCCACACCAGGAGCTTCTTCTCCCACTAAAAAATAAATAAATCTAATATTTATTTCATTTTGAGCAGCATTTGTATTTTCTTTACTTCGTTTATTTACACTTTGCTTGTTGGCTTGAATAATGCTGCTGCCTCTTCCATTATGCACGAGTCTGTCAATACTCTCATCACATAAGATGCGGTGTGAAAAGCGGCCATGTTGGTGTCTTGCTGGCTGTGTGTGCACTTCCAGACCGTGACTCTTTATTTGTCACTTAATCAAACAGAAGAATACTTGAGAAACGGAAGGCAGGAAATCTGTCTTGACAATGTGTATTGGAAATATATAATACTAGTGTACCTGTGCTATATTGATATTTTGTCAAGGCCTTACTATTAGAAACTACCAACCAAAACTGTCAGCATAGGTTTCTTCAGTTTTTAAGTGGTCCTGCCAGGCTATCTATGCTTGTATGTGTCATGTGTACAGGCTGCATCAATAGAGTTAGAGGGTTGAAAATTTAAACATTTACTCCCTATTAAGTCTAGAAAGAACGTTTTTGTTTTCTGAAAATCCCCCCCCCCCAAAAAAAAAAATAGGTATTTTATGTGGGGTTCAATTTACAATGTAAGTTTATGCTAAATTGGTCTCTTAGTTTGTGTCCAGCAGCATTCACGCTTTGTTTTTTTGTTGTTTTTTTTTTTTAGAAAATTTGGACTTTTTTATGATCACCGCCCAAGAAAATGCGAGAGAAATAACTTATTTATTGATCAACCCGTATTCCAATTTTTTAATTGATCACCCCCAACATGGCATGCTGCCAAAAGACATTAGTCACGTGACAGTTTCTATTGCGTGACTAACCAAACCTGTTATTAGGTTTTTAACATGCGAGTCTTTGAATATATTGACTTACAAGCAGCGGCACACCAACTGTAAAAATGAAATGAATTAGAAAAAACATTTCAAGACATTTGTATCATGAGACATTGTAAAAACAAACTAGTAATTGTAAATTAAAGGCAACTGAGATTGTTTTTTAGATGCACTATGCTTATCTAGAGTCAATGAACAAAACTTTTATATCAGCATATTGATATATGTTCTCATCAACCCTCTTTCTTTTCCTCGAGTGTTACAGACAAAAAATAAATATATAAAATATATGTGGTGTAATATTATAGTAGATTGCTGCAGACTTGATCCATATTGCCCAACTTGCTTTCACTTTTCCATAGCTCTCCACCAAACAATTGCTCTTTGTAAACTCATACACAAAATGTACATCACTATGTCTACAGCCTAATGATGAAATAAGCATTTATTTTACAATAAATATTTATTTTACAATAAATATTTATTTTTAAAGATAATCTCCTTGTCAATGCACTTAATTCTGTGGTGAATATTATAGAAATAAAGACACACTTGCAAATGTATGCATACATACATGCATATGCAGGTACACCAGCCTAATAATGAAAAAAGCATTTATTTTACACAACAGATATCTGTTTTTGTCAAACGCTATGACAAAGTCAGGAGTTGACTTTGTTTTCCTACCGTAACAAGAACAAGAACAAGAACAACAATCCTCACCAAAATTTGGGGTGTAAAATCCTTGTTCTCCTACCGTGATTTGAACTCACAACCTAGTGATTGTTAAGCTGGTGTCTTACTAACTGAGCTAAATTGACAAGTCTTAGATATTAAGGAAAATTTATCATATTTAATATATATATACAATGCAAAAGTTGCAGTAATCATCTTCAGTCAGAATAGAAGTTGGAGTGGAGTTTGAACCTGCAGCAGCCAGTCTCCTTCCTTGTCAATGCACTTAATTCTGTGGTGAATATTTTCCAAAGTTCGCTTTATGCCATTTTTTTGCTTTTATGAAAAAAGTCTAAAGAGAAAATACCATTCAGCGTTTGTTTTGCAGCAAGCCATTATAGAGGCAGCATGCACCCTCTTCCTCTCT
Source organism: Architeuthis dux (assembly GCA_006491835.1). Taxonomy (NCBI): domain Eukaryota; kingdom Metazoa; phylum Mollusca; class Cephalopoda; order Oegopsida; family Architeuthidae; genus Architeuthis; species Architeuthis dux. The sequence goes on from VCCN01001529.1 coordinate 1,499,226, forward strand.
CTCTCTCTCTTACACCCCAGTTTCCTGTACCACCCACTACCTCAATCTCTGACAACCTTGCCTAACATACCACCATCACCATTTTTGGGATCTGGGAATGGAAAAGGTTTTTTTATGGAACGCTCTACCTTCGGATAATGGTGATTATTATACAGTGAAAATTTCAGATCAAAATTTGGCTAATTGCTACATGTCAGGCTATGGACTTATTGATCCACCATCATACATGGATATGAGTAAAGGGCATGTTTAGCTGTTTAGGTATGTGTTTATATAACATTAAAATGGTAGATTTAAGAAATATGAAATCTTTATCATAGACTAAAGCATTCCAAGAGAAATTATGAATCACTGCCACTCTTATATGCTGTGTTGGGGGTTATCCATTAAAAGGTTGGGCTGTAAAAAAGTTCTGAATTTTCAAAAAACAAGTGTGCACAAACTAGTGACCAATTTAGCATAACCTTACATTGAATATTGAACCCTACTCTAAAAATCTATTTAGGGGGTAATTTAAAAAAAAAAACAAAGAAATTATTTTCCCTATTCATTGAGGGGAGTGTGTGCGCACAGCATTTCAAGTTTCTACTAAGAACGGTCAGGGATGGGCGAAGTCCGGATACATAGATACTTATAAATGTCAGAACACATGAATAATCTAAACCAAGCAATAAACCAGTGCTGTGGGTAGCAGTGATTAACAAACTACAGAGAATATGAAGTTTAGTTTCTTTTTAATATAATTTATTTTAAAGTTTGAGGCCATATCCAAATATTTATTAGAAGCATTATTGTAATGTGATTTCCTCATTATCCAGAAATAATAATGCAGGTTATTGATTCTGTCTGTATGTAATCTTCAAGACTGACTTTTTATTTAATAGGTGAGCTGTAAAATTATAAACAAATATGAACTTTACTTTAAAATTGATCTAGGATTATTGAAAATTGGTGATCTGGAAAGAATAATAGATTTTGAGATCTATTTGTGTCCTATCTGCTGGTTGCCATTATCTGGATTAAAATGAAGTTCTTTGTTCTCTAAAATAAGAAACCCATCATCAGCAGCAGCCGTTATAAGTCTACTGCTGGACAAAGGCCTTTCCCAACTCCTTCCATGATGAGCGTAATTGCGCTAATCTTTGCCATGTCTTACCGAAAAACCTTTCTATCTCATCCCTCTATCTTGTGTCTAGTCTTTTTCTACTGTGTTTGCTGTCCCATGGGCACCAATTGGTTAGACTTTTGCTCCATCTGTTGTCATCTCTCCTTGCTAAGTGTCCAGCCCATCTCCATTTTTGTTGCTTAAATATTTATATAATATCCTTCATTCTATTCCTCCCTCTGATCTATGTTGATCTTTTTCTATCTCTTAGAGTTATCCCTAGCATTGCTCTTTCCATGGCTCTCTGTGCTATTCTAAGTTGGTTTTCAGCTTGTTTTATTAATTTCCATGTTTTGCATCCATAAGTCATAGCTGGTATTATGCATTTATTGTATACTTTATGCTTTAAGCACATTGTCAAGGTGCTCTTCAATATGTCTCTATTCATACCAAATGATTTCCATACAAACATACTGTTTTTTAATTTATCCGACAATATTAGATTGAAATGACAATTCAGAAGACCTCATTTGTACACAACAAAGTCTTCTGAATTGTCATTTCAATCTAATATATATGCACACATAAACCTACTGACTACAGCATATAACTACTTCCATAATCTAGAATTTGTAAATAAAATGAAAAATTCAAAGTTGTTTTAAACCCCTAATTTATATAATTCTTTTTAGTTATAAAGTCTGAATAACATGAATGTCAGAGCCTCTTTTCCATGAAGGCAGACATTTTCTTTTTTGCAATTCCATTTACTTATCTAGATTTTAGAATCATTTTTGCAATTGTAGACCCTATTGTATGTGGATAAATAAGGGAAAAGAAATTACTCAACATTAAACTCTTTTTTGAATTCCTTTTTATTTAATTTAAAGCTGTTTATACCAACAGTATATTTTGACTGTAAGCTCGCATGCATATAATGTAAACATAGATCTCATGATAAACAGACCTTACTGGTACCCCTGTACATGTAATACTTTCATAATTACAGAATGATTACTATTATTATTGTACTAGTTTACCTATGCTGTCAAAAAATGATGGCAGTAATAAATTTTTTTACAATTGCACTGTACTTAAAAAATGTCAAAAACATTACGTTTCGCTGCATTTTTAATCACAACACTGGTTTATTGCTTGGTTTAGGTTATTCATGTGTTCTGAAATTTATATGTATCTATGTATCTATCTATGTATTCGGACTTCGCCCTGCCTTTACCGTTCATAGTAGAAATTTTGCACACACAATGAGTAGGGAAAATGTTTTTCTTTTGTTTTTTGAAAATTCAAAATAGGTTTTTAGTTGGGGTTTCAATATGCAATGTAAGTTTATGCTAAATTGATCACTAGTTTATACCCGCTTGTTTTTTGAAAATTCAGACCTGTTTTAGTGATCACAGCCCCCAAAATAGCGAGAGAAGTAACTTATTCATTGATCACCACTTTTTCCAACTTTTGAATTGATCACCCTTAACACAGCATATATGGGTGGCAGTGATTCATAATTTTCTTTGGAATGCTAGTCTTATTTATATTCAGCCAGAACACACCTGGATTTTTCATGCATTTGCAAAAAAAAAAAAAATAAGGGAGATTACTCTACAAATGTTACTAACAGAAAATTTAGTAGATATGTATAGATTATCATTGTGTCATGTCAGTGTGATCCAAGAAAAAAATACATTGTCTATAATGTGAATTATCTTTCTGGGTAACACCCTCTCAGCTAATAAAGGGAAGCCTAACTAGTGTGCCCAAGGTGAGAAACTAAATTTACCCTGTTCTTAGCAGTCCCATCAAAGAGTGTTACAGTATATTTATTGCCAGTACAAATTGCTTCATGATTGTTTATTTAGACTCCATTAGAAGCAATTTAATTTTACATTTGATTATTTTTTATCAGGTGTATTTTAAGACTGGAAGTAATGATAGATATAGATAGTAGTATTATTAATCACTGCTACCCACAACACTGGTTTATTGCTGGGTTTAGGTTATTCATGTGTTCTGACATTTATATATATCTATATATCTATGTATCTATCTATATATCCGGACTTTGCCCAGCCCTAACTGTTCATAGTAGAAACTTGAAATTTTGAACACACTCCACTCAATGAGTAGGGAAAATGTTTTTTTTTAAATAGGTTTTTAGAGGGGGTTTCAATATACAATGTAAGTTTATGCTAAATTGGTCGCTAGTTTGCGCCCGCTTTTTTTTTTGAAAATTCAGACCTTTTTTAGTGATCACAGCCCAACGTTTTAATTGATCACCTCCAACGCATCATATATGGGTGGCAGTGATTCATAATTTCTCTTGGAATGCTAGTTTTAGTCTATGATTAAGAGTTCATATTTCTTAAATTTACCATTTTAATGTTATATAAACACGTGCCTAAACAGCTAAACATTCCCTTTATTAATATGCACGTATGAGAGTGGATCAATAAGTCCATAGCCGGACATGTAGCAATTAGCCAAATTTTGATCTGAAATTTTCACTGTATAATATTCCCACTATCCGAAAATAGAGCATTCCTCAAAAAGTGATCACAGCCAACCAAAAAGTGAGAGAAGTAACTTATTCATTGATCACCCCTTTTTCAAAATTTTTAATTGATCACCACCAACACAGCATATATGGGTGGCAGTGATTCATAATTTTCATTGGAATGTTATTATTATTATGTTCATTAATATTAAATGGCTGGAACCTTTCCACACAGGCCTTGTGTTATACAATTCATCAAAGGAACAATAAAGTATGATTTATGTTATTTTATTTCAACAGATGGCATTCAGCTAACAACGTTCAACTATACTAATAGCAATTAATCATCAAGCTGTACAAGTATTTTTTGAAAATTCAGACCTTTTTTAGTGATCACAGCCCCAACTGTTTAATTGATCACCCCCAACACAGCATATATGGGTGGCAATGATTCATAATTTCCCTATAGAATACTAGTTTCTGTTTCATTTTAGAATATAAAGCTGGTCCAGCTTATTTGGTGAAAATGTTTGGTTTTATCCATCCATGCTAGAAACACACGCTAGAAACACACGCAAGCTCGAGTAGGTTGTTGCTTAACCATCGTTCAGATGAAATCTGTGGCTGTGCAGAGGTTTGCATAACAACCAGTGCGTGAATGTTTTTAAAGTCGGAAGGTCGTTGCACAGTGACGATCCCACTCTCTCAGCCGCCATGGTCATTTCCCATTTTCAATGAGATGTCACAATTGGCGACCTTTTTGGCTGCAGGAGGTGCCAGAAAGGAGGTAGAGTTTACCACCAATCTGCCTTAGGGACTCGCCTCTGGGTTTGTTTTTCTGCCAGAGTAACCTTGTTGGATATTTAGGCAGCCGTCGACAGGGGTCACAGATATTGAAAGTTATAAACAGGATATCGTTTGAACCTGATAAAAGCGACACAGAGGCTCTCGAAAGCCAGAGAGACAGAGCACCCTTGGAAGCCAGACAGAGAGCAGCTGTTGGGAACAGTCTGTCGGCTCTCATTATCTCTCTACCATTCTTCATTCTCTACCACAGCAAAATGTATTTGATGAAATAAAAATATATCCTCATATTTTTATAAACAAAGTTTCGAGTCTTCCTTTTTCTCCAAGTCCAGGAGTTTCCTCCCGCGGACCAAGATGGATATACGACAACCTTCTCTTAGTTGGACTACTTCAAAGGGCTCCAACTACCCTACTATTTACCTATAACTGGGGCGAGAAGTGGATTCATGCCTTACCCAAAGGCATTAGTGTGAAGCGAACGTAAGCAGCCTTAGCTTGAAACTCAAACTCATTCACCAATTCCGTTTTTCGTGCCAGTAACCGTTAACCTCAAGTGCAAGTGTCAAGTGGCGGACTCTAAACTCACGTCAAGATGTCATTATAATCATGAACTTAAAAAACACCTGAATCAACCTTAAAAAATAATTAGCTGCTCACTTCCATTTCTGAACAGCAACGGACACACTATGATTGCTGAACAGCAACGGACACACTATGATTGCTGAACAGCAACGGACACACTATGATTGCTCTTGGGATTGTTAGATCTTATGCTGTTTTTTTATGTCACATTGTTTGGATCAAGTTCACATCTGAAAAGTTTTAAAACTTGGTCCCATTGTTTCTACTGAACCATACTGAATCTACTGAACTGGACTGATCTATTTGTTATGTAGAATTTCACACACATCTATTATTGTATGATTTTAATGACTTGTTTTATTTAAATCTATGTCTTTGCTATGATTCATATCATATTCACTAAAGAGATAGGATTAAATGTCTATATGTACTTGTTTTGGTGTATTTGTGTAGTATAATCAACATTTCTTCTCACCGATGAGACGTCTCGTCGCAGGGTTGTACATTTATGGGAGAGAGTTATCTGTGGAGGGAAATACATAGGAAATAGGCTCTCCCATGTGGCCAGAGAGAAATACGACAAAATTCAGTGATTTCAAGGAAAATGTGGGTTCCTTTTATTTCAATTGATAGCTTTGATGCAGGGCCGGTCCGCGGATCAATCAGGGTATTGAATTCTGTTTTGTTGAAATTTTCCTAGTTACGTTATTGAAGGATTGATGGTGATGATAACAGTTCAAATCATGGTGCACAGGGAGACCTCACCCTCCTAGCTTGTTGACCCCTTGCTGTTGTGTCCCCAACTGACTAACTGCCGCCCGATTTGAATCAACATCCTAAAAAATACCTGGTGAAGCTGATTGGTCGAACACATTCTCTTTGTTCACTCGGTCAGCCGGTTGACCCAAATTCTAGCCCAGAGAACATGATATAGCGTTTTGGGGCAAGTGCAAATACTATCACCCTAAACGTCATTATTCTCTACCTTCTGCAAGCGAACACACAACCCGAGTGTATTTGATTACATTTGCCATGAAATCTTGCATTTAGTTTGGTGCTTTTATCTGGAATCGAACCATAAATATTTGTAACAAGTACAATTTACAGATATATTTAAGAAACAAGATCTAGAAAGCTTTATAGCTTCAAACCCTAGTGGTGTTACAGGGGGAAAAAAACAATATATATAAGGGTGGGGGGCATTTTTAAAAACAACATAGTTTTTTTCCTTTTAATATAGTAGTTTCATACCCAT
>VCCN01001529.1:1511886-1525138 GCA_006491835.1 Architeuthis dux
TGCCAAGCAAATATAGGTTCCCAACTAATGTCTTTATAATTAAATATATATATATATGGACTGCCTTGCAGTATATCCAAGAGAAGATTTCTCTGACAGAAAAAACCTACAGCTTGTCAGTTTCTATAGCTGGTCCCAAGCCTGGGTAAAGGAGGTGGGTTTGGTGTTGTTCTAGCAACTCCACCCCATAAAACCTACTTGCTACTGAAACAGAAATGTTGTTGCCCTATGCTCCACAAGACGTCTACAGGAATAAACAACCACATTGTCCGTTTTGTTTGTCTGCTTTATACACAATGGCCTTTTGTTTAAGTCACACTATCAATGCAAATCTTTTCAGCAATTCCTTGAGCTTAGTATTAAATTTCTACTATTATATATACATTTTACAATTCAGTTTCTTTTTATTTAAAAACAACAAATGCAATTGTTTTGACTGGTTAATCTTAATCTGGATTAAAGAAAGGAATTCAAATATTATTAAATTTTCCCTCCTTTGTGGTAAACATTTCAAGGCAGGAAAGTGCTTCGAACTGAAGAAGATAATGATTTTTTTGTGAATGGAATTTGAAATACCTGCTTGAAATGTCTTGGTTGTTGTAAGGTTATTGATTGTGAAGTCTTTAGCAAGTAAGATGATGCCTTACTCGGAAGGTTGAATTCTGATCAGTGTCAGTCAAAGTGACAAATGATAGCTCGTTTATAATCAAATGAATAAGAATGTTCTGTTTGCTAATAACTGTATATGAAAAAGTAACTACAACATTTACAATTAAGGACAGGAACTTACATAATTCTGTTACTATTCATTGTTATAAAAGGGAGACAATTTTATAAATTGTAACTGATCTGAGAAGATGTGCTTCCAATAATGGAACACCACCCCTCTGATAGAAAAAAGAGTAGTTCTCTCCATTATACAGGTTTGTGTTGACAAAGAGATAGTTTTAAAAGGTGTCTCATTATAAAACTGTCTTTTTGTAACTTGGTTGTTATGCTCTGAAAGGAGCCTGCATACTTATCTTGATGGAAGCTAACATTATTGACAAGTGTGTACATGGTCTTCTCGGATTTTCCTGATGTTTTTTATGTTAATTGTGCACACCACATGAATTGTGCACAAACATGAATTAGCATTCCAAGGGAAATTATGAATCACCGCCAACCATATATGCTGTGTTGGGGGTGATCAATTAAAAAATTGGGAAAAGGGGTGATCAATGAATAAGTTACTTCTCTCGCCTTTTGTTGGGCTGTGATCACTAAAAAAAGGTCTGAATTTTCAAAAAACAAGTGGGCACAAACTAGTGATCAATTTAGCATAAACTTACATTGCATATTGAAACCCCACTAAAAACCTATTTTGGAGGGGAATTTTCTAAACATAAAAATTGTTTTCCCTACTCATTGAGGGGAGTGTGTGTGCAAAATTTCACGTTTTTACTACAAACGGTTAGAGCTGGGCAAAGTCCGGATACATCGATACATATAAATGTGAGAACACATGAATAACCTAAACCCAACAATGTTATGTGTAGTGGTGATTAATAACATACAAATACTAAGACATTTTAACAAGATAGTCGTTGCTTTAAAAATTTTAAATCTATCACTGCTTTGATTATTAATTTCAATGGATAATTAATTTCATTATTTTTTAAATATTAATTTCAAAGAAAAGATTTTTTTTTTTTTTACATATGACGAATGTGATATTAAGTTGAGAGAAAAAACTCCAACAGGTCTGGTAATACATTCATATTAAAATATATATTTATATAATTTATCCATACATAAATAATCCAGTTATTATTTACAGGTACTACACTAGTTTGTTACATAAAAGCAAACACTATCCATTCTTTGTGCTCATATCCAATTGAGTTAACACAATACATATTAATCTTGCCAACCATTGTTTGTGGGTTCATTTGTCACTAGAATATTTGTAACCTTACTCTGAAGTTGGTTTAGTCTAACAAATATCAATATAATATCGACTTTATTAATATCAAAGATTACCTGTATTAAAGATAAGCAGTGAGATCCCCCCACACCCAATTTCCTTATGGTATCTCCTGTGAAAAACTAGACATTATTTTTTATTATTTATTCATATTATTAGATGACGTATTGTAAGCCAATATTTTATTAATTTTGACTATTTTTTACTAAGTTTCTCAAATGATATGCAACATTTATATTGCTTTATAAAACTACTTTATCAAATGTTGAATTTCTCTATTTACAAAAATTGTAAAAAAAAAATAAAAATTGTAAAATAATATTTTTATACATACATAGAAAATATTATGCAAAAGTTTACTGACACTGCTTAGTGCATTCTTTATTTAAAATTTAAATCTATATAGCAATAGAATTTTAATATATTTATCATATACATATGTATATAAAGCCACTTTTGCTTTATTTGTCTATAAAAAATTTGATTTGTGGAATTATTTCTCCTGTGGAATTATTTCCTGGACCTGTTTCAGTCGACATCTGACTTGGTGAAACCATCACCGATGCTTACGTACGGAAAGAGGAAACTTTTGGACATATACGTGATATTAGTCATACTCGCGTACTGCGCTGACACACTTACCAGAAATCAACACCATACGGAAAGAAACCGTCAAAATCGTATAAAATTTAATTTTTAGTTGTTTTTTATCACAACCAAAGTCAAAGTTGTGTTAAAAACAACTAAAAATTCAGATGAAAGTAAAAAGTAGTCAAAATTAATAAAATATTACAGATTTCTTCTTCTTATACACAAGCACTAATTCCTTGCATTGCACCATCCTTTCTGTCCTGTTTTATTCTAAGTGCTTTTGTCTGCCAGAATTCTTCATTTGTATACAAATGTAAACCTCTGTAATGTGTCAAAGCTCATAAACCCATTTCTGTAGGATCTCTTTGAGCCACTCGACTTCTCAACCCACTAATATCAGATACAATATTTCACCGATGCCACACTCACAACATAGTTTGGCTTTATTTAATGAAACTTGAAAAACAAGACTGACTTCAGGATATTTGGAATGGTTATCTATCACCTTTATCACATAAATTAACCCTGGGTAATAGAATCTGTGAGGGGTTAGCAAAAAGCCCTACAGAAACTGAAAAGGAGTTTATTTCCACTGGCGTTTACTGCTGTGTTGAAATTAACATAACAAGATTATTTGTAGATAATTTTGCAAGAGCATCAAGAATATTACCTTGAGGTAATAATACTATGATAACATGAGCTGTTGCTATTAATTGACCGTATATGTAATATATTTAATTATGCCTGCTAAACATCTAATGAGAAAACATGCTCTTTTTTATTAAGAAAGCAAGCAGCCAGCCAAGGAAGGCCTGAGTGTACAGAGGCCAAAATGTTGTAATAAGAAACCAACGAAATACAAGAGAATTAGTCCAAACAAAGCAATACAATGAGCCTTGTCAAAAAACATTCCGACAAAAGAACACATTGTTTATAAAATATTCTGTTTGCTGTTATATATATGCTACGACTTTTGTTTTCACTCTTTAACTCTTAAATTCATACAAATAAAATAGAATGTCGATTTCAGGGGAAATAACTTCTGATTAAAATTATCCCCCTTTGACCATTTAGTGAATTAAAAAAAAACATTTGTTATGCTATTCATTGAAGAGTTCCACTGTCAATTACAAACGGCTGATGAATTTAACTCGTAAGAAGCCACTGTGACACCGGTGTCACATAGAATTTAATTGATCTGCACAGCCTCTTATATAATATTATATTTTATCCTTGATTTTAACTCATGAAGTGTACTAAGTGAAACCTACTGAACATCCTGATGCAGTCATGTGGCTGTGTGTCAATTTGCCTACTCATAATCCATACCTGTCAAGTCTCATGTGAGACTCACACATTTTGATATGTTCTCACGGTCTCACGCATTAATGGAAAATTCTCACGCATTTTATGAAAGGTGTGAATTTTTATAAAAGTGTGATCCTATTGGTTAGTGATTAACAATTGTTGGTTGTTCATTTGTATGTATTCAGTATATTTTACAGAACTTAGGAACTCAAATTATTTTGGCAGATCAATTACAGAACTTTTTAAGTGCCCCCCCCCCCTTCCGGATGGGTACGATTCTCACTCATTGTCAACATTGAAACTTGACAGGTATGCATAATCCCACATAATGTTCCTTCAAGTAGAAATGGGTCTGAGTTCTTATGAATTTAAGAGTTAAAGACTATAAACAGTGCATGTGATCTAAAATCATACGAATCTACTACTACATAAAACAGCTTCTTTTGAGATTATTCCCTTTAAATTGATATACATATCTGACTGCTTTATCATAATATGGAATTCTGTTATGTATTTTTATAGACTACATCGTTTTACTGGCACTTATTTTTGTTTTTTATAAAAATCGCAGGCATTTCACATGGGTCAAACGATCCATCTGGTGTTATATGTTTATGCAAAATGGTATCTTTTTGAGTGCAGCTAAGCAGTTCTTCCCAATCTGAGAAAAGGTTGAATGCTATGGTTCCTAAGTGAAGTATAGTTGGGTAACGTAGACTTTAACCCTTTATGGGGCAAGTGACTATATATGCTCACCTGAGGACCTGTCAGCCACATGCAAATATTGTAGCCACAAAGACAACATAATCGGCACCAATGTGGTCTGCAAGCTTTGCAAAGTACACTTGTGTTTGAACAAAGACAGAAACTGTTTTGAGGCATACCACATCATTAAATTAGCCTGTTTTTGGCCGCACCGTAACATTTTAAAATCAACCCAGAGGTGTTATTTTATTTGTCAATATCACTTTTTTTTTGTATCTATTCGTTATATTGAATGTTAAATTTTTAAATTTTATGTTTTATTTAACTTTCTACTTTAGTATTTTTATATTTTCCATTTTGGGTCACTTTTTGGGCGAGGCACCATATATGATCACTTCATCAGAGGGGGTTTTGCCTCCATAAACAACAAAAATTTCAGAAAAGTTGCAACTGAAAATATCTTGTCTATTAGGTCTAGTTTAACATGCAAAAAGGTTGTTTTGATATCTAAAATATTTTTAGGGCTGCCCTATAAATGGTTAAGAAATAATTTTATTTTAACCCTTTCTGTGGCAATGTAGCATATCTGCTACAAATAGAACAAGCAGCCATTATTTTTTGGCCTCGCTTTCGAATCAAATTTTAGCCATCATGCATTGCTATTTGTAACCTCCCTAACATGTTGCTAGGCAAATTTCATTTTTCAGATGCGTGGGAAGTGTTTTACCTCTGCTCGATTTTGTCCTTGCGAACGTACGTTTTCTGCCCTAAATTTTGCTTGTTTTTTCTGTTTTTCTCATTGAGATATTCATTCATTGAATGTTTCACATTTTAAGATGTTCATACATTATGATTTAGGTATAGTAAACTTTTTTCAGTTAATACTTTGTTTTTGTTGTAAAAAATTTGATGAAAACATGTGTAGCATATTTTCTACATTGGCACACAACGTTCACATCACGTCAAGATAAGAAAACTTCCAACATGTTGGAAATATGACTGTATTTATTACTAGGGCTGGGCGGGACTAAAAAAAATCTATTTAATTGATTCAAATCCATTGTGGACTAACACAGGAAATGAGCCTGTGAAAAAACTTTGGACAGACATTTTATATGTAATAAACATTATTGTATCCACATTCCAATATTTGTTATTTTTCACCCTTATGCGACAATGTAGCATATCTGCTACAGATAAGTTCTTTTGGGGGGGGGGGGAATTTTTCCTCCGCTAGCTTAATTGATGTCCATTCATCCAGTTTTTCATTAAAAAAAACAATATTTGCCACAAAAACAGTTAAATGATTATAGAGAATAACTTATGATCTGCTTTTGAAGAGGGAAATTATATTTGGTACAATATAATCCATATGGTCAGTGCAGCAGGAATGATATTTATATCTATCAGTAGAAATGATAGTTTAAGTAGTTTAATTGTAACATTGTATACACCAAAAAGAAAATATCATTTTTGACATCAGAATTTTCATCTACTGTATTTCACTGTGCCAGAGACACAGTTTGTTTCCCCGAAATAAGTTTTGAAAATGTACCCAGCATCCTACAGACTGAAAATAATGTTTTTCATAGGCCAATCCTATTTTTATTCTCTTTTTTCTCCAAGTTTTGCATGTCAAAATTTGGGTGCATCCTTGAGGCTGGTACATCCTCGATGTTGGTAAATATACTTGAATATACTAGAAATAGGCTTTTTTTGACAGCAGTTAATTGCGGCATTAAACCAGCTTCAGTGTAGTTGGACGGGGTTTAAACTAATAAGAAAAATGGTAGTTAAATTTGGTATGTCCGGTATCAGAATTAAGATTATTTTTTAAAATATTGATATTCTCGGATGTCTTTTCACTTGGGCTGTTCCATGTGTTTGCTATTCTTGCTGAGAAGAATTTTTTTCTAATACCAGTGGAAGTCTGAATTTGTAGTTTATCGCTGTGTCCTCTGGTTTTATTGCAGATAGATAAAGTCATCATTTTCTTATCAGGGCATTTTGAGCAATGAACGGCTGTATCCACTCTATGTATGTTGTTCTGGATTCTATAGATCTCTAGTCGGTCAGCACATTTTCTTCTGTATTACATTCTTTTTTTTACATATTGGCTGAGCGGGCTGCAGCCCAGGGCCTTGTAATCTAGGGGAGAGCGGTCTCGGCCTCCTGCCAAAAGATTTTTTTTTTTAAAAATTTACCGTTAATTTTATTTCATTTGTAACAATAAAAATCATACAAATTTAAAAAATGTAAAAAATTGCCACGTATTTATAATCTATATATTCGAAAGAGTTCCACTATTTTTTATGCTATTCATTGAAGAGTTCCACTGTCAATTAAGAGTGGTTTATGAATTTAAGAGTTAAAGACTATAAAGAGCGCCTGTGACCTAAAATCATACGAATCTACTACTACTACTACATGAAACAGCTTATTCTGAGATTATTGCCCAGTCTTTAAATTGTTATACATATCTGACTGCCTTAGAAACCGTCAACCAAGTTGTACAGTGTTTATAACAAGAAAAAATAAATTATTTAAAAAAAAATAAAGTTCTGAAATGTAACAAAACAAAATTTATTTTTAAAAAATTAGTGATTAATATTGAGCCATTTTACTATAAGCACCAAAAAAAGTACATTTTTGTATAGAGATTAAAAAAAACAATTCTAGTTACATAATTTATCTTTTAAAAAAGATTTTCAAATATTTCTGTGACCCCCCCAACATCTTTATGCAACGCCCAGAGGGTTCCCGACTCCTACTTTGAGAAGCCCTGTCATAGCGCAGGGCCTCCAATTGCTTATTTTATTCAGTACTGCTTGTGAGTGGAAAGGCTTTGCAGTGTTTATAACAAGAAAAAATTAAATCTGTGATTCATATCAAGCCATTTTACTATAAGCACTAAAGTAAGTACATTTTTGTGTAGAGATTGAAAAAACAATTCTAGTTACATAATTTATCTTTTAAAAAAGATTTTCAAATATTTCTGCGACGCCCCCAAAATCTGGGTCCTGATTCCTACTTTGAGAAGCCTTGTTATAGCCCAGGGCCTCCACTTGCTTCTTTTATTTGGTCCTGCTTATGAGTGGAATGGCGTTCGGAAAAAATTAACTTGTTGAATAGAAGAAATGTTAACTGCACTCGATTGACAGTGTGTGAAGCAGAGCCAAAAAGAACAAAAATTGTTTGTGAAAATAGTCATCATGATGATGAAGAAGAAGAAGATGAAGAAAAAGAAACCCTGTTTTTCTGCTGCTGTGAACATTGGATCCCTTCCAGTCATCACAGAACCTGAGATTGGTTGGCATTGAAGGCCAAAATACAGGCTCTGAGATTAATTCTATCTTTACTCATCATGACAGCTAATAGCACGCTTGATTTGACTTTCTGTGAGGAGAATTATTCCAGGCCACTGAGAAACCATAGACTCTGGTAATTCTTCCCCCGCCTGCTCTTCCGCCACCTGAACATTAACTCTATTCCCTGTTTTTCTATTTCTCTTTAAAAAATGGCTGTCAACCATCAGTTGTATAATTGCTTCACTGTGACACTGATTTTCTTAAATTGTTTGGATCCTGTTACTTTCCTTTCTCTTGTTTGTGTTTTTTTGTTCCTTTAAAGGTTTTAATCTTCCGTAACAGTTATAGGAAAGAGGTAATTAGTCTTTGTATGTTAAATTATCATCTCAATTTATCTCTTTCTTTCAAAGCTCCTGACATTTTTATAGTTCTTTAATTTTGTCTTAAAAATCAATTGAGTGTTGAACTCATTTGTAGACAATGATCATATTATAAACCATCAACCAAAACTGTCAACATAGGTTTCTTCAGTTTTTAAATTGGTCTGAATGGCTGGCTATCTATGTATGTATTCTGTGTACATTCCACACCAATAGATCTAGGGGGCTGAAAATCAACATTTACACCTTTATGTCAAGAAAAATGTTTGTTTTTTTGAAAATTCCTCCACTAAATAGGTTTTTAATGGAGGGTTCAATAATCATATTAGAAACCACCAACGAAAACTGTCACCAAAACTGTCAATATAGGTTTCTTCAGTTTTTAAATTCTGGCTGGCTATCTATGTATGTATCATGTGTACATGCTGCACCAATGGAGCTAGAGGCCTGAAAATTTCAAAATTTACTTATGTCTTATTTGTTTTTTGGGGAGTTTTTTTGAAAATTCCTCCCCTAATAGGTTTTTAGTGGGGGGTTCAATTTACAATATAAGTTTATGCTAAATTGATCCATTAGTTTGTGTCCGGCAGCATTCACGCTTGCTTTTTTAAAATTCAGACAAAATGCAAGAGAAGTAACTTATCCATTGATACCCCTTTTTCCAATTTTTTAATTGATCATTCCCAACATGGCATGCTGCCAAAAGACGTTGGTCATGTGACGGTTTCTATTGTTCTTTATACAGGTTTGTTCACTTGCTGAATTTTCTAAGTGTATTTCACCATTCCTTTATTCATTCCTGACAATTAAATATCATGTTTAAAAAGCCCTGTTTTTATATAGCATAGTTTTAAAATCAGAAAAATATGCACTCATGCATTCATATCTTGTAAGGTGTGCTTACTTAAATGTATTTTTTACTTATGATATTGATATTTTCTAAATAGGTAGAAAAGGTAGTCTAGGTAAAATATTTCATATTGAAAACTTTCAATGAAAAATATATAAAATAAATGTCTATATTCTTTTGAAAGAAGATATCGAAGCAGCACACCCTCAGCACTATTCTAGCCTATGTTAAATGTTTCACATTTTTAGCATTTATCTACCTCCTTTTTTATCATTTTGTAGTCTTGTTTCAAGTCTTTTTTCAAGTCTTTTTTAGTTTGTATGTGAAAAAAGGTTTCTTAAAATTTTGCAAATGGCTGTATTGAACCAGAGATCATTACAGACAATCCCTGTTTTCTGTGATTTATTCGTTGCAATTTTTAATCAGGGAAGACGAACTCACATTAAGCGAATCAACGAGAATAATTACAAGAGAAAGATCATGTGGTAACTGAATAATTAAATGCGAAAAACAGGAAATAGTTTTCCAAATCGCAGTAACTGTAAATTTAAAATTGATTGAGGTAGTGTATAATGGGGTTTGCCTGCATTTGCTTTTAACATATGTGTGAACTCATTTTGAATTTGTTGTTCACTTTGAAATGTAGTTATGTTTATGGAAGGTTATTTAGACACTATGTGGCTCATCTCAAAATTCTCTTCCATTTCTGGCTCTCTATTACTCAGACTAAAGCCTTACGTTTAAGAGAAACCTGTTTATGCAATTAGTTTGAAATGCTATCCTTTAAGTTTTGTATGTTTCTAATCTTCCTACTTTGCTTTTTTCTTCTTTGCTGTAACTTTGTTGTCTGAAATAAACCCAAGAGACCCTTGAAGATGGTAGATCATCATTCTTATCCAGTCATGTTTATTTTTGTATTCCTTAGCTAATTTGCTGCATTCATTTAGTATGTGATTGACGTTTTCATTATTTTTGCTTAGGTAACATTCATTATTCCGTAGTGCCTTGTCTGTCTTAGCCTTGTTTGTTCTAATACGTTCGTTCTGGGCTACTATTAACTCTTAAATTCATGAACCGCTTGAAACCACTCCTAAATGTCAGTGGAACTCTTTTGTGAATCGAATAAAAAAATAATGGAACTCTTTTGTGAATTGAATAAAAAAAATAAGGAAACTCTTTTGTGAATTGAATAAAAAAATTCTTTTAAAAATTACCTAAAGTTCAAAGGGAGGTAACTTTAATTAGAAGTTATTTCCATTGATGTTACCCTTTAATTTTTTATATGAATTTAAGAGTTAGAGATTCTATTTTTATTGTTGTTATCTCATTTAAATACTTGGAAGATCAAGCGACACTAAGTTTTCTCTTTATTTAGCACTACCCTGGTTTACATAATCTGTTTTCTTTCAAATTTCAGTTATTATTACTATTTTTTTTTGTTGTTTTTATCAGATTAGGAGGAATGTCTCCAATTTATGGTCATGTACAGTCAATGGAGTAAACCCGTTATTAATTGTAATTTATCCATAGGCATTTAAATTGTTTTCTATTCTTAAATTTAAAATTTATTGCCAAAGATTCTTTCACTCCTTTGTAAAGCACCAAATTGGAATTAAAATATAATATTTTTATTAATTTATGAACAAAAGAAATTATTATGGTTAGGGCTGTGTTATTGCACTATTAGTTCATTTTATAATATTTTTGATACCTTTTTAAGTTTGAAGTAAGTTTTGTATTATTTTATTTGCAAAATATATTGATTTAAAAACAAAAACAGTAACAAAGGTGAAAAGCAGTATTGGAAAGTTCAGTTTATGCTGTTTTTTTGCTTTTATAAAAAAAGGTGAAACGGAAAAAATAACATTCAGCGTTTGCTTTGCAGCAAGCCATTATAGAGGCAGCGCACACCCTCTTCCTCTCTCTCCTACACCCCAGTCTCCTGTACCTGAAACCATCCAAACCTCTGAGTGGTACAACTAAGGGTTATATTTCATAATGCTGGTTCAGTTAATTCATGGGAGAAAATTGATTTCAAATTAGATCAAAAAACTCTTTCTGTAACAATCAATCTTGTACTTGTAAAATCCATATCTGAGGCACCTACCTGGCCAGGTGAAATCCTGAAAGAAACAATGTTGATGAAATGGAATCTGATGGCTTCAGTTTCAGGTTAGTATTTCAGACAAAAGTCAGTCTGAATGAATGAAACCTTTTTGAAAAGGCCATTTAGTAAAGATGAATGTAAGTCCATCCTGATGTGTGGAATGATTAGTGTGGGATTTAATATCTGTACAACTGTGTGTGTATGTTTGAAAAGTGTGGGAGTGATGTGACGTGGGGGTTTGCTCAGGTCATGTTCTCTATGTGAGTAACAGAAGAGCCTTTTTCTAAATGAGAGTAGGAAATGACACCTAATGATATCCTAGGCTGAAAAGCAGAGGTTCTAGTGGATAGAGTGTTGCCCTGAGTCATATAGTGAAAAGATCAACTATCCCATGGCTTGAAAACAAAATGGTTGCACATAATTGTGGGAGAAGTTTGATTTGTTATTGGAACAAATTTCAATGTGTGCAGTGAATTATATAGGAATCTGTCACACTTTATAGTGATTGTTGTCTGTTCAAGATGTGTACATTATTTTTCTATTAGTTATTACCTGAGAAAAGAATTCACGGATATATTTGAATTTCAATAAGATAACTTTTTTAAGAAAAGAAACAAACTCTATCTATCTATTTTCTGTATCTAGGTATTATTGGTTTCCTGAGAGTTAGCTTCTCCGGGTTATGATAGACCTTTGAGTATTTGGATTCGGTATAAATTATTAATATTGTGTTGTGCCATTCGGCCCTGATGAAGTGAACGTGAGTAGACGTTTTCACTGAAATATATGTATCGGTAAACTTGATTTTTCTTTTTCTTATTATAACAATTTATAGTGAGAGCTGACTACGTTGATAGTGTTAATTATAAAATTAACTTTTTCATATGTCTAGCACTCAAATTACTCATTTAAGTGGACGAGTCCATTGTTCAAATAGTGGGTAGGAGTTATTTTTATCAGCAAAAATATAAATTTATCTTACTTTTATTATGTATTATGGACAGAGAAACAAAGAAACCGGCAGAAAAAAATCACACTGTTCATTATATGAATGGATTTGACCAAAAATATATATTTGACAGCAAATCTTTCACAACCCATACCTGAAATCATCAGTACATTCATGTACTTATAAAATTAATATCTAAATAAATACTATAACCATTTATCAGTTCAAACTCTCAAAATCCATTTTTGTTGGTTGAATTCAAACTGGTTATATATAAGGAGGTGCTACCTAAAAATTTGGTAAGACCACTTATCCCAACACCTATTTTCTACCATCCCCATGGGCATATATGCAGTGATCCCAGTGGTTTTCCCAAGATTCCTTGCATTTCTCGCAAAGAATAGTGGCAAAAGTTTATATTACACTTGGTTTGGGCATGCTGTTTGAATTACTTTAACCTTTCACATATACATGCACATCAGGTATTACCCAAACGTTTGGGGAATTTGCTAATGAAAAAATAAATCACCAGCACCTAGTTTCCACCATACCCTTGGGCATGTAAGAAGTGATTCCTGTTTTTTTTCTAAGATTCCATTCGAATTAGCCAAACTTTAAGCTAGCAGCTCATAAGATGTATGTGTGTGTATATTAGAAACCGTCAACCAAATCTGTCACTAAAACTGTCAACATAGGTTTCTTCAGTTTTCAAGTGGGTCTGGCTGGCTATGTATGTGTCGTGCATAAAGGCTGCACCAATGGAGCTTTTTTTGCTCTTTCAAATATTTGAGCTGGGATGATATGACAGGATATCAAGACTCATTAATATTTTCCAGGCAGGCAGACTGGCTCAGGCAGTCAGGCTGGCTAAAGATAGTGTGACAAGCAATGTTTTCAATGGTTCCCAACCGGGCAGAATCCCCCCCCGCCCAAGGGGTGAGGATTTAGGTAGTCAGGGGGGAAATAAGGCTATTAGCTAAAAGTTGCCAAATCAGCCATATTTTTTGGTCTTCCAAATATTTGAGCTAAAATGAGGGATGACAGATATTTCCAGGCTGCCTAATGCATAAAATCATGGCGTGTGTGTG
>VCCN01001529.1:1530054-1551614 GCA_006491835.1 Architeuthis dux
CAGTGATTCATAATTTCCCTTGGAATGCTAGTTTATTTTAAGATTGTATCTTTTGAACATTATCTACTGAAAGTACTGAAAAGTCATTCTGTATTATTTATTTATTAAGCTTGACTTAGTTTGGCAAAAGGCCACTAGTTGCTTACACTGTAGCATAATGCATGCACATGTTTTAGTTGCAGAGACCTTTAGCTGTTCAGTCGTAAGCCAATCACATGCCCTTCCACAGGGGTTTTGAAATCTCTCATCAAAGATTGGCTGAACCATTTAAACAAAGGAGTTTGATTCTTTTGGTGGTAAAAGACATTGGCGCAGCGGTCGGTGACCAGGTAGGTTCATGGCCCAAAAATGCCCCACCGAACACGAGGGAAAGAGGAGAGAGATACATATAAAATACAAGAAATATACTATATTTTCCAGGTGGCGACCTGAGGGGAAAAATGTAATTTATACAGAACTTCTTTGCCTTGAGAGAAAATAAAACAGTTCATCTGTTATCTGCTAGAATTGATTACTTTATTTCTGGAATCGCTTCTCGGGTGCAACGACGATTCGAATCCCAACACTTCAGCAAAGCGCTATTTTTCCTTGAATAAAAAATATTCTCAACAACTATGTGAACTACTATCATAGTTGTTGGCTGTCTGCCTCCATTCTCCCACTTTAACGTCTAACCACCTCTCCCCCCCCCCATGTCCGGTGGAGCAGCCAAAAACAGCGTCTGCCTTGGTAAAGATCCCTTTGCTGACTGCTGCTGTTCCTGTCAATGTCTTTTACCACCAAAAGAATCAAACTCCTTTGTTTAAATGGTTCAGCCAATCTTTGATGAGAGATTTCAAAAACCCTGTGGAAGGGCATGTGATTGGCTTACTACATATTCATCTAACCCTGCTTGCTTGCAAAATTATTCCTGCCTGTATTATTTTACAACACTACTTGTTGAAAAGAGGTCACCCATCAGAGTACTAATCTTGTTTGATGTTGCTTAACTTCAGTGTTCAGACAAGAATCAGTGCTTTCAACATTACTTGACCATAAACAGAAGTCATTCTGTGTTATGCTCTGTAACTTATAATTGTGTAATGTATATATTATGGGTTAAAACTGTTTTAATGTTTAACTTGGGAATCTTATTACAAAATTTAATCTAACTGGGATTGTATGGTATGTTAATTATATAAATATTAAGAATGTGTGTTAATATAATAGCATACAAATTTCATTTTTCATGCCTTTTCAGTTAGTATCTTATTAAAACCATGTTTCTGTAACTAAGTCAAAGGTAATTCTATGTCAAATCAACAAGGGGTCAAATCATGACCATCACGGATTTTGGTCTATATGAGACAAATTGAATGGAACCTGTCTCACATTTCTAGTTCAAAGGGTTCCGGAGATACTGACCTTTGAACGAAGGTAATGACAAAGTTTGAAAATCAATATCTCAGTTGTTTTTATACCTAGAAAGCTCATTTATATACCATTTAAAAGTACTCAATTAGATCTAAAACGTATATTATATGCATTTTTACTTGGTCTTTGTGTAATTCATCAAGCTGACAAAGTGTTTAGTTGAAATCAGTTCAGGCATTTTGAATAAGTGCAGAAAGTTTTAATACTTGCTGATTCTCATAGGAAGAGGTTTTTTTTATTACATTTACTTACTATGCTGAAATGGTTCTTCGAATGATTGAACTACTTGTTATTTGTGTTGTAAACACAATGTTTCGGCTGATCCATGCTTCGGCCTTCTTCAGATGTAAAATCCGAGTGTGATGGGTTAAACAGAAATTATGTTTAAAGGGGGGTAGCCCTTATAGCCCATGGCCCGGGTGTTTCTGTGTCTTTGTCCTGTCGGGTTTAGATTTGTTGAGAAGTGGAAGGCACATCGGGTTGAAGACTGCACTTGTCTGGCTAATGCATTTAGTTGACATTTTGATGTGAGCTGCCTCTTTGATTTTTCTCTGCTTCCAACAACGTTCTCTGTCAATAATCTGGACTTAGATAGAAAATATAGAAAATATACTTACTATGCCTTAGAGAATGCATTTATAGATAGATAAATACATACCATATATTTTTGCGGATAAAGCGATCTTCAGATATGACAAGACCCCAATTTCAGTCTAAATTTGATGGTTTTAGCTCACTGCTTAATCACTGTTTTTGTATCCAGCCTAAAGGACAACCCCATTTTGGGGGGTGTTTTTTGGATGCTTCAAGTGTTGTCTTATGTGCTGAAACATACAGTATCTATTTTCTCTCATGATCCTTTCTCATTTTATCTAAAATATCTTTCTCTCCTGTCATAAGTTATTAGGAAATAATATGAAAGTAAAAAAATTAAAAATAAAGACATGAATCTTTTTCTAATACAGTAAAAAAGAAGTCAATGTGGTATATTTAATGTCATAAATCATTACAACCTGTACAATTTTTCACCTAGCCAGCAAAAAGGTTATAATGAATAGTGACATCATAATCCAGTTCTAGTTAAACCCATGGCCTAGTTAGATTGTAGGTGTTCCAGGCTGTGTACTTCCTCTTCATGGCATCATAATAACATTATTTAAAATTGACTGAATAATGCAAATAGTTTTAAGACAATTCTTAGATCAAACCTAGCAGAAGGCAGTGTCCAAAAATTGCCTCTGAAATAATGAAAATATATGACTATCAAAAAGTCTGTAGAATATGCTAAAATCTTCAAGTGAATATTGCTCTATTTCTAAGCTAAAAGGACAGATTTCTTTTAGATACAAAAATGATCGGTTTGGTACATTTTCACACAGCTGTTTGGATTCTTGTGTTTTGGCAAGGCCGTTTGGGCACCAAACCTTTTTTGGAACCAGCCCATGCCATGGCGAAGGGCTGCATAAATACATACCATGTATTTTTGCGGATAAAGCGATCTTCAGATAAGACAAATAGTTTTAATTAATAAACAAAAAGAAAATATCAGAAGTTCAAAATATACAGATTGAAACAAACTAAAACAATAGACTCAACACTTTTGTAAACAGCAGTGGTACTTTTGATAACATCAAAGGGTAACTCAGGAGAAAAGTAAATAGGAGTCAAAACATCAACAGAAAATACCTAAAAAGAGAAATCTGTTTAATAAATGAGCATGGGTAAATTCAAAATAGCTAAAATTCAAAATATATAGACTAAACAAGATGAATTAATTTAACCTTTAGAAACTATAAACAACTACACTATAAATAAGACTGACAGAACGGAGACAAAACAGAGTGGCCCACAGATACGGACTGAGCGGTCGTCTCAAAAGCCTGCCTTGACACCCACTCTTATCTCACTCCCTCTCAATTTTATGGTAATATGTGTTTGACAAAAATATCTGTAGAATTATGAATAAACTGAGTATATTCTTTTACAAAATAAATCGTCCCTGTCTTGATCCTTCGTTACGTTCCAGGACAATTCTTTCCAGAGATCAGCCTCCATCTTCCTGAAGTCCGGACACATTGTGCGCCCTAACACTGTCCACAACAAGGAGTGACAAAACCAACCAACTGTCGTTGAACGTTTGTCGCCAAACATCCAAGACGGTGATAGCGTTACAATGCTGCCAAAAGACGTTGGTCACTTGACGGTTTCTATTGAGTGACTAACCAGACCTGTTTCTCATTTTTATTATTAGATCAAGTATTGTAACCCACTGTCTTAATTTTGACACTGTCAACACAAGGAGGGACCAAACCAACCAACTGTCATTGAACATTTGTCGCCAACCTCTAAGACAGTGATATGGTTACACTAACCCTTGCTTATAATTGCCAAACAAACTAAATAAAGAGATTTTTTTTAGTGATTAACAGTTTTAACATAATACAGTTTTAAAGCTTTTCAAAGTTTCACCTTTGAATGATGATGAATCAATCAACAAAAGTCTGGTGCCAAATCAGCTGGTGCCCAAATGGCCGTGCCAAAACGTCAGCACCCAAATGGCTGTGCCCAATGATACAATTCAGAAAAATAATTTCAACTTGTGTGGATTGTGTACTCCTAAAGATCAATTTTAAAAATAACAAATTACCTTTAACTTTTCTTTGGATTTAATGCATTTTTTCATATAATCAATTGGGATCGTGCAGATAGTCTTCCGTGGCAATCCTGTTAATCCTCTGAGGAGGAGACTGATCTCTGCAATTATGCTCAATAATACAGCTAAAGGCCCACCCTTACTTACTTACTGCCCTGGTGAACTCTCTGATGGGCTAGCTGCGGGTGAAACAAAAGAAAGATATAATTTCTTATTCTATGTCTTTATTAATCACAAATCAGTAACATGAAGTTTATAATTTTGAATATGTGATCTACTTTGAGAAGACTTAACAGCCATCTTTCTCAGACATCTCAAGGAAATATATAGTTACACGGTAGTTAAAAAAAATGAGCCAGACTAACTGATGGCTAGAAATAGAACCATTATCTCTGTTCACAATGGGTAACAAATGAACATGCCAGACTTTTGACTCCTATCTAGGATCTGATAATTTTTGAGTTATCTAAATTGGAAGTGCAGACTGACAAAAGCTTTTTGAAATCTACTTCAGTTTGGGTGAAAATATATTCCCTATATGCACAATTTTTACTTGATGTAGCTTTTAGTTGGAAAAGAAAGAAAGGCAGATAAAAAAACGTGTAAACAAGAATTATAATGGCCACAAAAATACTGTATATGCTGGTATTGGAATTAATATTGTCCTGGTGACGGTAAAAATGTGTTCAGGATGAACAACTATCTTCTCCGGGACGGAAGTGATTTAAAAAAAAAAAAAAAAAAAAAAAAAAAAAAATCAATTTAAAAAAAAGAAAGTTGATGTTATGATAGAAAAATAGGAATGATCTTTCTAATTTCATTTCTATCATTGCAAAGAATTTGTTTCTTTGAGGATTTGATAGAGATGCTTCTGTTACAAGGATATAAGAAAATTGGTGCCACTAATTTACACAAAATGGTTTGGACTGGAGTTTGACAATTATTTATTACCTCAACATTTTAATGGTGTTTTTATTATGCTACTAACAACTATAGATGATAATAACAAAGTAAAGAAACAACATTTTGATTTTGGGACCGTTAAAATTGGTTTTCAGGACGGTTCTGGGACAGTTCTGGGATGGTAGTGAAAAAAGTTAGTCTGGAGCCCTGTATATGAATTATGATGGATATTTAATTTAAAAAATACTATGCAAATATTACACTATATCCAATATGCTGGTATTATGACTAAGGAGCCATTTACCAAAGCTCAATATCGACAGTTTTAAGGCTTGGATGAGTTGCAATGAGTGGTAGTCCTCCAAATAACCTTGTAAACCATTTGTCTTATAGTCCGGCATATACAGTAACTGTTTTAGCATCTTCGAGTTATGTTTAATTTTCATATTCTAGTAATTACTCTTGTATAAAATAAAAAATACGGAAAATATTTCCAATAAAATGAATGAAACTAAAGGATCAAGTGTTTGTTATCCATTGTTCATCTTACATTTTAGATATGGTCAGACTTATTGATTTAATGATCCATTATATATAAATGTTCAAATTAAAAATTATTTTAGACATTTTGTTGGTTTGATATAGACAAAATAAATTACCTCTACGAAAATAACGTAAAAATAATGTCCCTCAAATGTTGAAAATTATCTGAAATAATAGAATTGATTCAGAAATGATGGAAGATAATCAGAAAATGGGGTTTGGCATTGCTTAGTCATTAAAATGTTAAGTTCACTTCTGTGAGTAATATTTTATCCAATTTTTATAAACATAAGTATTTTTAATGCAATAAATTTTTGAAAGTATAATTTTATAGATTTATTTTAACTGGCCTTATATTGTGAATACACCTTTTTAAAAACTTATGTCAGTATTAATAGCATTTTAGCAACTATTTAATTTAAGTAACAAATAAAACTGATTTTTCATAATGTTGGGAGGTGCAAGTGGCCTAGTGGTTAATGGCATGGAAAATGGAATCAGCGAATCAAGTTCAAACTTTGGCTGGGATAGTTTTCATTCACTTCACACTAATGCTCTTGGGAAAGGTATGAATCCACTTTTCTCTCTAGCCAAGAGTAAATAGCAGGGCAGTTTGAGCCCTTTAGTCAGTAAGGCTGTCCATCTTGGGAAACAGGTTAAAACCCTGGTCTAGTAAAAACCCACAATTGCTACAAACAGTGATCAGGTCTCCATGGATCGTTTGAAAAATGGAGACAAAATCATTGCTTCATGTATCGCATGAGACGGGAAGCTAATTTTTTTCTCTACTTGTCTGAAATAGAATTTACAATAGATTGAATAAATTTTGTCACTAAGAAGTAGGTATGAACAAAATGGAAGAAAATTTCAGCTTGAAATCAACACGTGAGAAATTTTAAAAAATCTTGCAAAAATCAGCATATTATTCGATTTTAATAAAATGTTTGATACTTATTTATTAAAGGCTGAATTTTTAAAAAAATAATTTTTTATTCCAAATTTTGGAGAAGAATAATTTTTTTTCATATGATTCCTACTCCACATTTTTATTAATTTGATGATTTATTTAATCATGCTTTCGTTGATTTTTACACATTTTACAGATATATCCCTCGAGATACTAATCATGTTTAGCTTTTTTAGAATAATATCCAGGAAATTGTTGGAATGGAACTCTTACTTTGGGATTAAAGAAACAGAAAAATTAAGTAAAATAATTTTTTTGTCAAATTTTTAGTTTTATTCCATTAATTATCATTCAGGGTTTTGATCTGCCAAAAAAAAAATCTTTTGAAATGTATATTTTTTATTCTTTCTATGTCGTGGTTTGACTGACACTTATATAAAAATATTATAAAAAGGATGAATAATTAAATATAGTGAAATGATGAAAAAATATTTAGCGCCTGTGTTTTTAATATATTTTATTTTGTTTTTTGTTTATGTAAATTGACTGCTATTTCAAAGTATGGGAGTTGCAGGCGATAACATGCCTTTTTTTGCATGGTGCAGCTGTCATGCATTTTAATCTTGTTTATTTTTTCTACTCAAATATATGTGTACTGCATACATTTTTTAAAATCAGGTTTCACTTACACACTTGAAATTCTTTTTCATTTTTGTTCATTTTGTTCATACCTACTAATTTTTTTCTCTACTTAGTTCTCTGAAATAGAATTTACAACAGTTTGAATAAATTTTGTCACTAAGAAGTAGGTAAAGAGGCTTCATTTTATATCCAAGTATAAACATTCAATTAAGTGGCCTTGAGATATTTGTTTTGAAACTGCAATTAAACATTAAATAAAAAGTTTTGTCATGTTAGCTAAAAATGTACGTATTAAACATATATTTAAACAGTAGCCAATACTGGTTTTTGACTCTCATTACTTATAAAAGAAAAAGGTGGCTTACAGGAAAAAAACAACCTTCCAACACAGGTGGTAGGTATCTTAAAATTCTGAGTAAGAAAAATTGTTTACAAACGTAATATCTGTTTTTCTGAAGAGATGAGAAAACATGGTTTTTGATATAGATAAGAGGCAGAGTAGATAGATACCTCCACTCCTCTACTCCGCCTATTCGAGATGGGAGCTTGATAGACAGTTGACAGAAAAAGATAAACTGGTAATGCTGAAATTAGGGTTCTAGCTGCTAGAAAAACATGTATTCAACATGTCTGTCAGAATGTTCATGACAGACTATGCTTCTACAGAACCATTTTGTTGTTTTAAGGCAGAACACCACCTGCTTGGCTTCTGCCAGACTTTCATTTTATTTTCTGGTTTATTTTTGTCCAATATACTTTTTTTTTAATGTGCCATCTTTCACTGTTTCTTATCTGATCTTCTATTTATATCTCTTACATATTCGCATCCACTGACCATGTTAGGCTTTATAAATACAGAGAAAGCAGTTTATTAGAATCACGGATAATGTTATCAAATGGTTGTTATCAAAATCAGTCGGTCCCAAACATTGTATTTAAAATTAATTAAATATTATAAATTTTTATAAAAATTATTATAGAAGTCAAAATCAGTCGGTCCCAAACACTGAATTTAAAATTAATTAAAAATTATTATAGAAGTCAAAATCAGTCGGTCTCAAACACTGTATTTAAAATTAATTAAAAATTCATATGAATTTTTAAAAAATTTCACAAAAATAGTTTTTTATAGTGTAAAGTTATTTATAACAAAGAATTTAATAACATAACATTGAATTTATAACAATTAATGTAAGTTGTTCCAATTTTTATTTCCTTTGCTTAATATTATCAGCCGGTTATTGTTATCTAAATATTTTTTGCAGCAGATATTGATGCTTTTTTTTTTGTTAGAATTTAAACCAGAATTTCACTCATTTTTATTTAAAATACTCAAATAGTCATCTCTGAGGCACTAACCAAAAGCTCAAGGCAAGTTACCAGCATTTCCCATGCTCTCAAAATCACTCTTCCAGGATATAAAGAACCCCATTTTCTATCAATTGTTTCTTTCTTTGAGGAAGGCATTTTGTGCCTCAAGTTCCCTGAACTTTCATCTAGTACCTCATACTTGGCATTAAACAGAGAGAATATTGCTTTGTTATCAGGCAAAAACTGTTATTTAGAGGATTAAGGACCATAATAGTTGAGAAAAGAAATCATTTTTTATTAGTGCAGTGTTTCCCAGAGTCCCAGGTCACATTCCTACCCAGGTTTCATTAATTCTTCCGCCATTTTGAATTGTCATCTAGTAATTTTTTTTCACCATTATACTTTCCATCATAATTTCTTCCCCTGACTAAAATTCCTCCCCTTAAGAAATTCTTCCCCTGGGAGCCAAGTGGCGCCCATTTGAGAATCGTTTGTTTAGAATTAAATCAGCCCCAATCATGAAAAAAAATCTGTTAATTTCTATGTATTGTTTATTGAGCTGCCAAGTTATAATTTGTCAAATCAGCGTCTGCTATTTGTCAGAATTCTTGATCTAAGAGTACAAATAAATGAAAGCCATTAATCATGAAATGATTTAATTAATCATTTTGCATGAAAGATTAATATCTAGAAGTCAAACTTCCTCTCGGAGATGATTAATGAGTGACACTTTCACACCAAGCTTTTCCATTGTATGACCAGTATTAATCACTGCTACCCACAACACTGGTTTATTGCTGGGTTTAGGTTATTCATGTGTTCTGACATTTATATGTATCTATGTATGAAATCAAGGAATGGAGCAGGCGAATAAAGAAATTTGCAGCCTTTTGGCTAAGATCAAAGTGTAGTAACTGTTCTTCAAAAACTGCCATGGCCTCAAAGTTCAGAGAACCACAGCCCTTCGGGTGTCCTTGTGGCATGCTCAGGTATCATCCTGGGAGAAGTTGCACAGGATATCTTGGCCAGCTGGTCGGGAGGCGATCACCATTAGCATGCTCAGGATTCGTCCTGAGAAGCTTTTGGGATTTCCACCCCTTCTTATCCCCCTTTATCCCAGTCCTCGTGGCATTTTTCTCAGTGACAGGGATTTGGGATTCTCCCCCCTCAAGTCTCTAGTTACAGGGACATGGGATCGCCCCTCCCTACTGAATTTGGCACTAAATGACCCACCAAGGGTCGATGTGCCGTTAAACAATCAATCAATCAAGGAATGGATAATTTTATATCCGACAGGATATGATAATTATAAAGACATTTATTAATTGGGAACCCATTCTGTCAGATATAAAATTATTGGAAAAAGGGATGATCAATAGATAAGTTTCTTCTCTTGCCTTTTGTTGGGCAGTGACCACTAAAAAAGATCCGAAATTTCAAAAAACAAAGTATGAATTCTACTGGACGCAAACTAAGGGACCACTTTAGCATGACCTTACATTGTAAATTGAACCCCCACCAAAAACCTATTTGGAATTTTCAAAAAACAAATGTTTTTTTATAGACATAATAGGGAGTAAATATTAAAATTTTTCAGCCCTCTAGCTCCATTGGTGTGGCCTGTTCGTGCGATGCATGCATGCATACATAGCCAGCCTGCCAGCTAGACCAGCTTAAAAACTGAAGAAACCTATGTTGACAGTTTTGGTTTTTAATTAATAATGGATAACTAGGTAACACTTTGAGCATCTGTCATCCATCCATAAAACCAGATTGATGAACCATCATCATAAGAAAAAAACAGTCAAAAAGCCTTTTGTTTTTAGGTGTCCGTCTAGTACTTATAAAATACACAATACCCAAACAATATAAATATCAACTGTCTTATGTTTGAGTAAATGAAGTTGGAAGAGGTATATGTATTCACACATGTCTGTCTGTCCACACAATATCTCCAAAAGTTCTCAATGAATTTCAATGACATTTTTTGGAAGAAAGAATTGATTAAATTTTGGGGCGGATCCAGGAATCTTTTTACAGTTACCTCCCATGCATCGTAGCTATATGTCCACACAATAAACAAAAAGTTCTCAATAAATTTCAATGACATTTTATAGGAGATTAGGCCATGGGATAAGGAAGAATTGATTAAAGTTTTGGGCGGATCCAGAAATTTTTAACAGTTACCTCCCCTGCATATCAAATATACAGCAATACCTTGAATAGTGCGGTTTTGATTAGTGTAGGTTTTGATCTAAAACGGTTAAAGTATTACTGTACAAATTAATGTAACTTAGTATAAGCTGAAAAAATACCACATTAAATTATAAGAAGATCTTGAACAGTGCTGTTCTGAACAATACAGAAAATTTTGGAACAAATTAACCACACTATTCAAGGTATACCTGTATATGAACTGATTTTCATTCAGTTTTTAATGATGGTATTGGCAGAGTTATGCGCTGTCTGAGTGCTTTCTAGTTCAACTTTGTATTCCTCTTGATTAAAATCATTGGTGCTGATGATTCAAGAATAATTCCAAGATGTCTGTTGCTCAATTTTCTTATGAAACTCTGTAAGCTTATAATCTCTAATCACCTTTGTAATCTTAGCTTCCTCACCTAGAAAGATGCGAGTATCACTTTAGCAACCTTATTCTTTTACAAAATCTCATCTTCTACGCACTATCTTTCAGCGGGAGGTGACACCGGGCAAATAATACCCTGTCTCCTCTTGTTCATCAAGTGACTCAAATCAATCATTTTCTGGTTTTTGCTTAACCATCAAAGGATTATTTTTCTTGTTCTTGTAGCTACTGAAATACAAGTCCAAAGGCTGAAGACAGTTCAAATTAATAAATCTGCTTGTAACTTTTTAGCAGGCTTTATATTATGAGTAGATACTTTAAAATTGTTGATAGAATTTATTAATTAAGATCATTAAAAACAAGTATTTAAAAAAAAAATTTCAATAATAACAAATCTGAAGTCACCCATGTAAATTATTTCCAGCTTTTTTACCATATTTTATTATGGGATAAGAATATTATTAAACACATCCTTTCTTGTAATTAATGCTGTGTTTTGTTTCCATTTAACAAATACTTTTTTAAAAAAGACTTTTCAGTATCATTATAAAAATATCTCTGGCATTTTGGATATTTATTTGACTGTTTTAAAGAAGCCATATTCAAAGTATAAAACACATTAGTAATCTTCTATAGTTTTGAGAATATTCAAATGGTTCTTCGGACAATTGAACTCCTTCTCGTTCAACTGAACGTTGTGTTTACAACACAAACAACAGGAAGGAGTTTAATCATTCAAGAACCATTTCAACAATAGTAATCATCTAAAAATAATATAAAGCATTTTGTTGTTTGATTTTTCTAAGGTGAAGATAGTAGGTAAATATTTCTACGGTTCATATACCTTTATCTAAAAGAATGGATATGTGGGCGGAAATAGATATCCATCAGTTTGTAAAAGATTCCTAAAAGCAGTTTGGTTCAGTATACCTTTATCAGTGCAAAAGGATCTTATACTATAATTTGCACAGGTGTTCATATATGATCTACATGGCTATTGATATACCAGACAATTGATTATATTCTTGTATAGAGAACTGATATTTAAGCATTTAAGTTGCTGTTGGTAATATCATCTCCAGTGGAAGAATGAAGCTATCTATTTATGTGTTTATTTTTAGAAATGCCTACATAGATCTAATTACTGTATTTCCTGGCGTCAAGGAAGCTCCGGCCTCAAGAACACACCCAATTTTGACATGCAAAATTTTGAAAAAGAGAATTTTAAAAAAAACTATTCTTTAGGAAGCAGGATAAATTTTTTAGACTTATTTTGGGGCAAAAAATAGCGTCTTTGACGCCAGGAAATATGATAGTCTTGATGTTTGATGTTCAACTTTTTTAAAGAAATTTAAGAAAAATTTGTTGCTGGTAGAAAAAAATCAGTGTCAATAGTTTTTTAAAGCATCAATCAATGGCAGAAAAAAACGCTTATTTGTCATCATCAATTATAAAAATGCACCAATGAAGATGATTTTATATTTATTATACCTGAACTTTTTTATCTATATAACTGTTTTTCATAGATTCTGTTTTTTTAAATTTTATTTTATTTATTTATTTATTTTTTTCAATTGGCAATATATAAGTCTTATACAAAATTTGACCTAAATTAATAGAAGCATCTCAGTGAAGAAGCAGGGGTACATACATACAAATTTTGATTTTTGTTTTTATAGAAGATAATTTTGAAGTGTATTGTAGAAATTATATCTTTGGAAGAATTCCTGATTACCAGTCAAACCTGTGACTTCATAATTAAGTCATGGCACATGAAATTTGAGCTCTTTCAAAAACATGAATATGCTTTTTGTAATACTGTACAGGATGCATTCTGATCAATTTTGGTGTCATATTGGAATATCAGATTACAGTTTTTAAAAATTGTGTAATGGCAGATCATTTCAGGTCTTGAACTAACTTCACATGAATTTTAATCTTTTGTTAGACATTTACATTTTTAAATAATATAAAGCAGTTTGTTGCTTGATTTTTCTAAGATGAAGAACGTAGGTAAATATTTCTAAGGTTTATATACCGTTATATAAAAGAATGGATATGTGGGCAGAAATAGATATCCATCAGTTTGTAAAAGATTCCTAAAAGCAATTTGGTTCAGTTCAGTATACCTTTATCAGTGCAAAAGGATGTGATACTATGATCTACACAGGTGTTCATATATGATCTACATGGCTTGATATGCCAGACAATTGATTATATTCTTGTTGGAGAACTGATATTTGAGCATTTAATTTGCTGTTGGTAATATCATCTCTAGTGGATGAATGAAGCTATCTATGTATCTGTCCATTGATTAAATCTACCAGCATAGCACCTGTCAAAAATGATGGGATTATTTATGAATGGATTGACACATCTGCCTAGGATCTGAGTATCTGCGTGCTCTCTCTAAGATCAAAGTGTCGCTCTGCTGCACTTCTGCCTAGGATCAGTATAGTATCTGTGCGCTCATTGAATAGTGTTATACACAATATATATATATATATATATATATATATATATATATATATATATATATATATCATCAGCTGTCATAAGCCCACTGCTGGACAAAGGCCTTTCCCATCTCCTTCCATGATGAGCGTGATTGCGCTAACCTCTGCCATGTCTTATCAGCAAACTTTTCTATCTCATCTCTCCATCCTGTGCCTGGTCTTTTCCTACTGCGTTTACTGTCCCAGAGGCACCAATCGGTTAGCCTTTTGCTCCATCTGTTGTCCTTTCTTCTTGCTAAGTGCCCTGCCCATCTCCATTTTTGTTGCGATATTCTTCACCCTGGTCCTCTCTTGGATCCATTTTGATCTTTTTCTATCGCTAAGAGTTATTTTTAACATTGCTCTTTCCATTGCCCTCTGTGTAGTTCTGAGTTTGTTTTCAATTGGTTTTGTAAGTTTCCAGGTTACGCACCTATACATCATAGCTGGTATTATGCATTGATTGTATACTTTACATTTCAAGGATATTGGCAATTTGTCTCTATTTATACCAAATACACATTGTATTTTATATATGTGAATATGATAATTATAAAGGCATTTATTAGTTGGGAACCTATATTAGCTCGGCATCGGTGTGAACGACTGCTAAACAAGCAGCCTAAATCATGTAAATAAATAAAGAAACGAGCACCTTGCGGAGATGCAGCAAAGTGTACAATTCAAAACTCCTGCCTTCCATGAGAGTTTGCTGTTAGCTCAGCTGTAGAGCAGAACCTGTGTACAACATTGCTTGAAAGGTGGACGCGGGTTCGATCTCCACATGACGCTTGTTTCTTTATTTACTTACATGGTTTAGGCGGGTTGTTTAGCAGTTGCTCACACCAACGCCGAACAAATATAGGTTCCCAACTAATAAATGCCTTTATAATTATCATATTCTGTTGGATATAAGAATCATCCATTATTTGATTTCATATGTGAATATATATATTACTTATAAAGTATTCCTATTTTCCAGTGCTCAATGGTCATGACTATTTTCTCACTCATGTAATGCTTTGCCATAGTTGTGACTTTTAGATAGAAAAGAAAAAATGGATATTGGCAGTCTGAGCATGTATCCCAAAGTACATTTAGAATATACATATTTAAGAGTGTATTCATGAATATATAATATGCTTATATCCATTGTCTACTAGGAAAAATCTATATTTCATATCTGAATGTCTTTTTATGTATCAGATTTTGTATAGGAAAAGGCAACCGACAGGTCTTCCATTTTTAATTTTGCCTGATGATATTTAAAAAACATCACAAATGAAATGTTTGGAAAACAGAAATGCATGTTGTGTTGGGGGTGATCAATTAAAAAAAGGGGTGATCAATGAATAAGTTACTTCTCTCATCTTTTGTTGGATCACTAAAAAGTCTGAATGTGTCAAAAACAAGTGGGCACAAACTAGTGATCAATTTAGCATAAACTTATGTTGTAAATTGAGCCCCCAATAAAAACCTATTACGGGGGGAATTTGGTAAACAGAAGAAAAAAAAGGAATAAATGTTGAAATTTTCAGCACCCTAGCTCCATTGGTGTGGCCTGTACGTATGATGCATACACAGCCAGCCTTCTAACTAGCTAAACCGACTTGAAAACTGAAGAAACCTATTTTGTCAGTTTTGGTGACAGTTTCTAATATTATCTGGAAATGCAACTTTTCTTAGTAATTCATTTGTTTGAAAATAAGTTGTCTCAAGAAATTTACATCTGGATTTACGAGTTCTGTCTGGAAGTTATCCAGCCATTTAATATTAACAAAAAAACAGCCAACTTAGGGCAATGGCTTCTTAGTCCTCTTCAAAGTACTACCCTCGGTGTGTTGATCATCCAAGAAATTGGATTGAGTAACATAGAGTCCATTGGCATCCGAGATTCTGCACTTTGTGAGGCAGCTGATGCTGGTGTCTTAGTAGCAGCTATGACACAGGAGGTATTCCAACTGTCTAGATTACCAGAAGTACTCTTCAAAACTGATAACTCATCACTTGTAGAGACTTTGAATTCAACTAATCTTGTAAGTGATCGACGTCTGAGGATTGATGTGGCAAGAGTTAAGGAAATGAAAATTTAGAAGAAAATCCAAATAGAATGGAACAGGGGGTTGTGACCAGATCCCACACTGTCTGACAAAGGCAAGAGCTTCCTCTGAGATTCTTGCAGCATCAGTGATTACTAAAAATCAAAACGGAGAAGAAGGGTCGCTTTGCAGCTTTTTGGCTAGGATCAAAGTGTAGTATCTGTTCCTCGAAACTGCCATGGCCTCGAAGTTCCGAGAACCATGGCCCTTCAGGTGTCCTTGTGGCATGCTTGGGTATCGTCCTGGGAGAAGTTGCACAGGATATCTTGGCCAGCTGGCCAGGAGGCGATCGCCATTAGCATATTCAGGATTCGTCCTGAGAGGCTTTTGGGATCTCCACCCCTTCCACCCCCTTTATCCCCGGTCCTCGTGGCATTTTTCTCAGTGACAGGGATTTGGGATTCTCCCCCCTCAAATCTCTAGTTACGGGGACATGGGATCCCCCCTCCCATTACTAAATCCGGCACTAAATGACCCACCAGGGTTGATGTGCCGTTAAACAAAACAAACAAAACAAAAACAAACTAAAAATCAAAACATCAACACTTGGGACCTCACACACTTATCCCAGCATCCTGTCCACTTTTCAAATCTGCCTTTTGGGATTGCCATCAGATGCTTTGTCATGTTCTCCTTAATCTTGTTTATGGCTGAAATCTCCTTTCTTTCAAGACCCGTATGTGGCAAGAGTGAAGTGTCAGTATCCCGGATGTACTGCGAAAACTTTTGGTTTAAAACAGCTATAACGAGCACATCTGGGCACGCAAATACAAGCGACGCACGTCCGTTTCGATCGTTGAAGTGGCAAGTCCTTGCCACATTGAAACAACCTGGTTGTAATTAAATAGTTGAATTACAATCCTTTTTTTAAATACCAGTTAATAGATTATTAGAAAAGAATCTATCGTAGTTCACTGGTGGAATCTTAGTCTTGAAAACCATTGATAATAAGTTCAATCTTGAATGCTCTATAAATGTACCAATCTTGTTATTGTCCAATAAATACCCCAAATCACTTGAAAGATTTTTAACTTATAGTTTTCCTCTTTTCACTGAGAAAAGTTTGTGATTGTGACCCAAAACATAAAGTACATGTAACTTCATCTTGCTAGAACTTCTTTGTTTGATATCCGATTACTGCGTATTTTTGGTTCCAAGGATGTTGTAGTTTGGTCTCTCGAAGAACTCTTAGTACAAACTGAAATATTTTACATGTCAGACTGCCAGCAATGGATATAATTCCTACCATACATTGATGCTATATAAGTGTTGGGTCTTGCGAAACAGAAATAAAATAAAGTTTAATAGAAAACAAACTGTCTGCCTCTAATAGTGATATCAAATTTAAATCTAAACAGGTCTGTTTAGTCACCTAATAGAAACCGTGCTGGGGGTTATCAGTTAAAAAATTGGAAAGAAAGGGTAATCAATGAGAAAGTTACTTCTCTCGGCTTTTGTTGGGCAGTGATCATTAAAAAGTCTGAATTTTCAAAAAAAAACAAGTGTGAATGCAGCCGGACACAAACTCAGGGACCAATTCAGCATGAACTTACATTGCAAATTGAACGCCCCAAAAAACTATTTGGGAGGGGATTTTCAAAAAACACAAAACATTTTCCCTACTCATTAAGGGGGAGTGTGTGTGTGCGCAAAATTTAAGTTTCTTCTATGAACGGTTAGGGCTGGGCAAAGTCCAGATACATAGATAGATACATATAAATGTCAGAACAAATGCATAACCTAAAACCAGCAATAAACCAGTGTTTTTTCTAGACATAATAAGGAGTAAATATTTAAATTTTCAGCCCTCTAGCTCCATTGGTGAAAGTTTTGGTTGACGGTTTCTAATATTTTTGTATCGGCTTCATGGTAATATTAGTGAATTATGCTTGATTTCTAAGGACTAGTTTGATATTTGTTACTCATTTTGTAGTATTCACTGATTTAGTCTGACTAGTATCCTCATCTTGGTTGTTATAGTCATGTTTCTGCCGTTGTACCCTCTGGCCTTCTTGAGGTGTCGTTTGTAGTTGGTAACATTCTGGTAATTTTGGAACTGAACTCTTTATTCAATCCACGTGGGTAGATTGTTCTCATTCTGCTGTCCATCCTAGAAGATATCTCTTATTAGTTAATTCTTCATAGTTATTTTGTCCGCAATGTTGCTTGTCTGCCTATTCTACTGAACCAGACTATGACCTTTTTGTAATACCTGGCCCAGGAATTGAACTCAGGACAGAGGATATAACAACCAAGATAAGAACGCTAATCTGAGTAAATCAGTGTATAATAATGATTCCTCTTTTCAGAAATTCAGCCAAAACTCATTTCATATTATTATATCATCCTAAAATACTCTAATATTTTCTCTTTCTATCATTTCTGAAATCATAGCTTCCTTTCCAGAAAGATACCATCATTTTAACAGCCATATACATTTACTAAATATTTTGGCTCGCAATGTTTTTCGCCAAGTGATTCAGCTCAGTTACTTAGTAGTCTTTATTTAATTACTCTGGTTTTAGTATTATTTGTTATGTATTCATTGACTGACATAGGCGTTCGGGCAAAACAGTATAGAATTTCTTGCAAATCAAGCCCTCTGCCTCCATAACCAAAGAGTTTCCATACGCCTATCTGACTGGTATATTAAAATATTACATATCTTAAAATATTTTGTTTTAACATATATCAACCACCATGTTTTATTAAATTTCACTAGTTTTTACCGTCATCCTAATTTTAGTTGTTTTTATACAACTTATTAATTCTGGCCACTGTTTCTATGGCAATGAATAACAGCACAATCGGAAAAACTAGTCAAATTTAATAAAAAGTGGTGTTACAATACTTCATTCAATAATAATAAAGATTGATTCATAAAAAAGACTAAAAAAAACTTTAAATCAACATAAATATGGCGCAGAGAGTTGATTGTGGGGGTGAGTTTATAAGTGTAATCAGCTTCTGCTAATCCATGAAGTCCTGTGGCTGAATGGTAAAAGCAGCTAGGTGTAAACTAGTCTCCCTCTGGCAATGAGGGTGTGAGTTCGATTCTCACCGAAGGCTTACTGTTTATTTCCGATTGTGCTGTTATTCGTTACCATAGAAACCGTGGCCCAAATTAATAAGTTGTATAAAAACTAGTGAAATTTAATAAAAAGTGGTGTGTTACAATACTTCATCCAATAATAATAAAGATTGATATATCAACCAATTATTATAAAATGATAAACTCTATGGCTGAGTGTTAATGGGACACATATTTATTAATTTTACCTTATTCCTCAATTTTACCTTATTCCTCTTGTTTAATTAGCAAGTTTAGCATTTGGGATTTTTATATACTTGAATATATACTTGAAATAGACTTTCCTTGACAGCAGTTGTGTCATTAAGCCAGCTTCAGTGTAGTTGGGCTGGGATTAAACTAATAAGAAAAATGGTAGTTAAATTTGGTATGTCCGATATCAGAATAAAGATTATTTAAAAAAATATTGATATTCTCGGATGTGGCCTTCTTTTTACTTAGGCTGTTCCATGTGTTTGCTACACTTGCCGTGAAGAAATTTTTTCTAACACCAGTGGAGGTCTGAATTTGTAGTTTATGGCTGTGTCTTCTGGTTTTACTGCAGATAGATAAAGTCAGCATTTTCTTATCAGGGCATTTGGAGCAATGAACATCAGTATCCACTCTGTATGTTCTTCCGGATTTTATAGACCTCTAGTAGATCAGCACGTTTTCTTCTGTAAGGGTCTCTAGATTAAGTTGTTTTAATCTTTCAATGTAAGATATATCTCCCAACCTCAGAATGGTCTTGGTGGCTCTCCTCTGAACTCCCTCTCTATGGCATCTGAGTTGTATTTCAGATAAGGAGACCATATGAAGGAAGCAAACTCCAAATGGGGACATACCAGAGACTTGTACAGCAGTAGGAAGCTCTCCTGATCGATGAATTTAAATGAGTGTCTTATGTATTATATAATAATTATATAAATGTTATCAAAATCAAATTTCTGCATAATCATTTATTAATCTGTTGATTGTTTATTCCTGTAGACTCCCTGTGGAGCATAGAGCCACAACCACTCTGTTATGGTTTCAGTAACAAGTAGGTTTTTATGGGGTGGGGTTTCTAGTCCTATTAGCCAACCCTAAGTAACTGAGCTGAATCACTTGGGTCCAGCAATGGTGACTGCCAACCTGTCAGTTTTTTTCTGTCAGAGTTACCTTCTCTTAGATGGATGCCTCATTGCAGCAATATCCCCGAGTGCAATCGCTAAATGCTGGTTGTAACATGATCTTGTTTCGGCATATTGTGCAGTGTGTGGATTTGTCTAGTTTGTCTTGTCCTCAGATGATGCGGAATGTCTCAAACCATTTACCCATAGCTGGGGGAACAAGTGAATCCATGCCTTTCCCAAGGGCATTAGACTGAAGTGAATGTAAACAGCCTTGGCCGAAACTCAAACTCTGTCCGCCAATTCTGTTTCCTTTGTACCATTATGCCACTCTGCACCTACTCCAAACTGCACGTACTCAATCTGCTGATTACTATGCTATTTTTGTATGTCTGTTGCACTGAATAGGAAAGTTACTAAGTAAAGAATATTGTCTGCAGTGAATGTTAAATAAATGCATTAAATAGGATTAATGAATGTTCCTGTGAATCAAGTTACATGAAAAGTTGAACAAAATAAAAGTTTTTGGTCCATTTTTACACTGCAAACCTCGTCGACATTGCAGATATTCAATTCTTAATTTTGTTTTTAAGTGGTGCCTTTATCTGCGAATGATACAGACTGCTTTTCATGCATATGTAGGGCCTGTTCATATTCTTTTTTTCTAAAGACAATATTACACAAGATATTTCACTTTCAAATGAATTTGTGCATATATATCATGGGTAGTTAATTTGCATACTCACTTTTGGAAAATTTAAATATGCATATAAACAGTCAAAAACAGGAATTGGAGTGAAGTATAAACTCTGACTAAGACATGAACTTACAGTACTATTTGGAATTTTAGTGCAGTCAAGACTAGACATATTGGTAAAATATGTGATTTTCAATCATTTGTTTTTTTTGTGCTTTGACTTTAACTGCTGCTTACCAGTTGCATTCACCAGAATTTTCAGCAGACTCAAAAGGTCTTCAAAAATTCATGTATTACTAATATAATCAGTGATCGTGAGAAACTAAACTGAGCGAAGCCGCAGTATTGTACATACGCACTACAATACGCAGCACAATCATGGTCAAGTAGGCACTCCAGAAAGGAGTAGTCATGACCGTCTGCAGACTGTTTCCTCCCTGGGGACTTTTTATAAATTGTTTTTGGTTTTTGTTGTTTTTGTTAAACTCAGTTGTGTGTGCGAATTACTTTTGGTGCGAGAAAGGATAATTAAATTTCTCATGACCAATATCTTTCTCTAAGGTTACTCTTGAAGGAATTCATGTTTTCAGATGTGAAAGGCTGCTTGGCTGTGCGTGTTCCACAGAATGGTGACTCTATCCACATAGTACCTCCTTTTGCTTCCTGCACTTGAAGCTTGCAGCTATGTCCCACAGTACGATTGCTAAGTGCTGGTTGTAACATGATCTTGTTTCTGCATAATGTGCAGTGTGGATTTGTCTAGTTTGTGTTGTCCTGAGATAAATGTCCCGAGGAGATCAGCACAGGATCGTCTGTATTTTAGAGTTTCCGGGATCAACTTCTGGAGTCAGTCTGTGTAACTTAAATGCAGGATTTGGGGGATTAATTTTGTTGTTCTGAAATAAATATTTCAGGATCAAGTAGTACATGCTTTCCTCGTTATCCAAAAGTAGAGCATTTTGTAAGCTGAAATGATGTAAAGTGAAAGGGCAATTACCATTAATTTATTTGGGGAAATCTTTTGAGCATTCCCAAACCCCAAAAATCGTGATGATAGTATGTGGTCTGAGTTGTCAGAATGGTGACGGGTACAGGAGACTGGTGTGTAGGAAAGAAAGGAAGAGGGCG
>VCCN01001529.1:1639924-1652464 GCA_006491835.1 Architeuthis dux
TTTAGTGGGGGATTCTATTTGCAATGTAAATCTTTGCTAAATTGATCCCTTAGTTTCCAGCCGCATTCACATTTGTTTTGGGGAAATTCAGACTTTTTTAGTGAACACTGCCCAACAAAAGGGCGAGAGAAGTAACTTATTCATTGATCACGCCTTTTTCCAATTTTTTTTTATTGATCACCCCAACATGGCCTGCTGCCAAAAGACATTGGTCACGTGACGGTTTTTCTCATTAGCTTCATAATCGTTTTTTATTCTGAGGATGGGTATCGGTTAAAGAAGAAAGTTTCTTTTTTTCCCCTTCTTCTACATCTTCTCATGAAGTGCCATGGTGTTCAGTTACCTAGCAACTATGAACTGCTTGCATGGGTTAGTGGCCCACCAGGTGGCTTGCATAATATACTGCTGTCTGTTTTTAGTTGAGGACCCATCTGCTTGTGACCTACCTCAGCTGGCTGTCATCATTTTTCTCACCTTCTTATTTACTCTTTTTACTCCATAACAGAATGTACAGCTAACCCATTGGTTGACACAGGCCAACTGACAACCGCAGAAAAACAATTTTCAGCACATTAAACAAACTAACTGCACAACCGTTGTGTACATCTTGTTCTTGATGTCTTTTTAGTCTTGTTAGTAGTCTCCTTGTCGGATTCTGCTTTTCATTCATGTTTTACCCCTGCCAAAGAAGTTGGAAGAGGTATATATATTCACTCGTCTGTCCGTCCACACAATATCTCTGAAAGTTCTCAATGAATTTTAATGAAATTTTTGTGGAATGGTGGGTCATGGGCTATGGAAGAAGTGATTAAATTTTGGACTGGATCCAGGATTTTGTTATTTTTCAAGCAAAAAAAAAGCAACAGAAATTGAGATGACAGTAAATAGCAGCAAAACAATTAATAATAATAATTTAAAATACTTCATCTAATTTAATAAATAAATAAATTGTAATCAAATTTGTTTCTGTGAAAACTACTTCTAGTAACCAGTTACCCATTGGTTGAAATGAGACAAATGTAACCAGTTACCCATTGGTTGAAATGAGACCGGATCCAGGATTTTGTTATTTTTCAAGCAAAAAAAAGCATAGAAATTGAGATGACAGTAAATAGCAGCAAAAGAATTAATAATAATAATAATTTACAATACTTCATCTAATATAATAAATAAATTGTAATCAAATTTGTTTCTGTGAAAACTACTTTTAGGAACTGCTTACCCATTGGTTGAAATGAGACAAATGTAAGCTGGATGAGGTTCCGCTTGAATTTCCTGAAAACTATAAAAAGCAGATCCTCAAGAAATACGATCATTTGTAAATAAAAAGGATATTAAAACAAAACCCACTTTGCATACAGTACTTTGTGATGTACGTAATACATGAAATCATCATCATCAGCTGTCATAAGTCCACTGCTGGACAAAGGCCTTTCCCATCTCCTTCCATGACGACCTATCTTGTGCTAACCTCTGCCACGTCTTACTGGCAAACTTTTCTATCTTGTCCCTGGTCTTTTCCTACTATGTTTAGTGTTCCATGGGCACCAATCGGTTAGTCTTTCCCCCCATCTATTATCTCTTCTTGCTAGGTGGCCAGCCCATCTCCACTTTTGCTGCTTAATTATTTGTATAATATCCTTCACTCTAGTCGTCCCTCTGATCCATGTTGATCTTTTTCTATCTCTTAGAGTTATTCCTAGCATTGGTCTTTCCATGGCTATCTGTGCTATTCTAAGTTGGTTTTGTTAATTTCCATGTTTCGCATCTGTAAGTCATGGCTGGTATTATACAACCGTTGTATACTTTACGCTTTATACAAAATACAAAAAAATACAGTACTTTATGAGGTACTTAAGACTATTAAATAACAAAGTATGCCAAAGTGCTCACAGTGCAAGGAAAGAATAAAATTCATCCTCTTTGTTATAAAAATATCATTTATCCTGTTTCTCTTCAGTCTGCACTAACAGTTCAAATATAAAATTAATCTTGTCATTAAAAGCTATTTAACATGATGTCCTCTCTTCACATGTATATCTCTCAATAGCCAACAATTAAAAAAGAATTCCAAGCCAATGTTTGCAAGTTACACATTTACTTCAATATAATCAGTGCCGGATTTAGACTTGGTGAGGCCCTAAGCTATATAGAATTTGGAGGCCCATTGTTAACAATTAGCCAGAAAGTCTCACAAAACATGAAAACATCATCACATTGGATCAAAAAAACTGTATGTCCACTTTTTGGAAAAATAACATTTTTACATATTTACAAATGTTACATCAGTTTCTTACTTCAAAACAGCCTTATGTCCAAATACACTGATGAAAAGGCAATCATATCTGGAGATATTGACTTTCACTTAAGGTAAATCAAATACAGAAACTTGTGTCAAAAAGGCCTGCATGTGGTATAAATATAATCAGAGCTGTGGAAAGAGTGCAAAATTACCAAAAAACATTGTTACAGTCACCTTTTCTGGTTTTTTTGCCACCAAAATATAACTGTTCAAAATATTTAATTGCTCATATCTCAAAAGCATAAAAATGGACGTAAGGCCTTTTTGAACCAATGCGACGATGTATGCCTTTTAAATTGGTAAAGATCTACTTTTGTTAACCAAGTTGGAAAAAAATGGAAACACTGAAACAAAATTGAAACCTTGAAACAAAAATTTTTTTCGACAGAAATTTTTGCTGCTTTTAATCCGTTAGACCCTAACAATCTTCCTGGGAATTTTTATTTTTCAGAAAAAATGTTTTTACAATTTTATGAGGGGGGTTCTATTTACAATGTAACTGTATGATAAACAGGACGTTACTTTCCGTCCTGTGTATGGAAGTGAGGCTTCAAAGTATTCGGTTATTTCCCTTGTAAGGCTTCTTTGATATTTTAATAACGATTTTTCTGTGCTTTCATTAAGGTTTTTTGGTGGGGGCTACGCGGGCAGCCCTGCGTGGCCCCCACCAAAAAACCTTAATGAGAGATGAAAAGTCTTCATTAGAATATCAAAGAAACATAGTTAATAATCTTCACAAGGGAAGTAACGACATGCTTCAGAGCCTCACTTTCATGTAACGGACAGAAAGTAACGGTCCTGTTTGTTATACAGTTACATTATAAATGCAACAACCCTCGTAAAACCTAGAAAAACATTTTTCACTTCTACAAAGATTGTTAGGATCTAATGGATCAAAAGCACAAAATATTTCTGTGAAAAAAAATTGTTTTTATTTTTTTTTCGATTTGGTTAACGAGAGTAGATCTTTACCTTTTAAATCATTTGAGGATTGTGAGGCCTTATGCTGTAGCTTATTTAGTGTATGCTTAGATCCAGCACTGGATATAATCAAAATTGTAATTGCTCTTGATTATTTCCAGGATATACTCATTCAAGCATGCATAGGATATAAACTTATTGTAGTAAATTAATCAACAATGAGACTGAAGTCTAACAAATTCACAAGAATTAATAACAGGTGATAACCAGCCATTTTCCTGGTAAGCAAACTGTACGACTTCTCTTGCACTTACCTACCAGTCACTCTTGATTTTGCTCTCAGCAAACTCTGGCTCTTAGAAATCAGCCGAGAATGTCAGTTTGCCTTTTCTTTCTTCTTGAGTTGGAAAGAAGATTCTCTCACTTTAGAGCAACACAAACACTTGAAGACACAAAGCTGAAGGGCAGTGTTTACCAGCAGACGAGAAAAAGAGAATGTTTTCCAATTGTCATGACCTTAAGCGGAGTGCAAGTGAATGTGACTCTCTTCTAGAAGAACATTTTTTTTAATACCTTTTTTTTTCCCCGCCATGTAAAAAAAA
This sequence comes from Architeuthis dux, assembly GCA_006491835.1. Lineage (NCBI taxonomy): Eukaryota > Metazoa > Mollusca > Cephalopoda > Oegopsida > Architeuthidae > Architeuthis > Architeuthis dux. The sequence continues at coordinate 1,643,750 of VCCN01001529.1, forward strand.
ACACTAGTGAATGGCAGAGTAGTTTTAGTTGTTTGTTTTTTACCCGAATGTCCTTCGATTTGTTAGCTATATTGGAGAGTTGAGTGTGTGTATCCATATTGTAAGGATCTGTATGTTTGTTTGTTTGTAACCATAACACAGCAAAAATGGCATATCCAAACAAGATTTTTGTTTGCGCAACACTGTTAAGATTCTCTAACTTGGAGAATAAAGCAATTTGCAACAACAATAATAATAGTGTGGGATCTGCATTTGTGCTCACCCCAATAGTCTATATTATAATGAACCGATTTCTCAAGAGAGATAACTCCAGGTATATTAAATGCTAATCATAGAGTAGTTTCCCTTATATATTTATTTGCAAATAATTACAATATAAATTCTATAAATATGAAGTGACTTGACATTGAGTTTAATTGACACCAAAGGCGATCTTTAAACAAGTTATGAATATATTTACTTTTTATTAAATTTGACTAGTTTGTACCTTCATCCTAATTTTAGCTAAAACTAAAATTAGGATGAAGGTAAAAACTAGTCAAATTTAATAAAAAGTGGTCTGTTACAATACTTCATCCAGATTGATTTATATTTACTTTTATCAGCATAATTCAGGAAAAAAAACTGTTTAAAAATATGACTATTTCTTGTTCTGCATCTATTAACTGCAGACTTCACATGTATTTCCCATAACTGAAACAGGTTTGGTTAGTCACTCATTAAAAACCGTCATGTGACCAATGTCTTTTGGCAGCATGTTGGGGATGATCAATGAATAAGTTACTTCTCTCACCTTTTTGAAGGCAGTGATCACTAAAAACGTCTGAATTTTCTAAAAACATGTGTGAATGCTGCCGGACACAAACTAAGGGACCTATTTAGCATAAACTTACATTGCGAATTGAACCCCCCCTCAAAAACTCATCGGGGGGGGTTGAAAAAAAACAAAAACATACATACATAGCCAGCCAGTAAGGTCCTTCAAAGCCGCCATGGCATCAAAGTTCAGAGAACCGCGTCCCTTCGGGGTCCTTGTGGCATGCTCAGTTATCGTCCTGGGAGAAGTTGGTCGGGAGGCGATCACCATTAGCATGTTTAGGATTCGTCCTGAGAAGCTTTTGGGATCCCCCCCCCCCTTATCCCGGTCCTCGTGGCATTTGTCTTAGTGACAGGGATTTGGGATTCTCCCCCCAAGTCTCTAGTCTACTGAATCCGGCACTAAATGACCCACCAAGGGTTGATGTGCCGTTAAACAAAACAATCAATCAATCAAAACCAGCCAGCAAGACCAGCTGAAAAACTGACAGTTTTGGTTGAAGGTTTCTGATACAAAAATCATTTGGAGGTGAAAAAAGTCCTGCTTTAATTTGCCACTGTCTGATTCATTCAAATAAAAGCTTTGTATTCATTGCCTTTTGTAAAAATCCTGCTAAATCACTGAAGTTAATTGAGGCTCAGGTTAAGTCTGAGAAGTACTTAAATAGATAATTGTCTTAGAATTTTACATCTTGCTTCTTTGAGAGAAGAACCGATTCCATCCCATGATGGAGAAAAAAAGATATGTGAATGCTGAAGTTAGCGTAAATTAAATATTTATTTGTATTAATTTTGACTTATTTACCTTCATCTTAATTTGGCAAGAGGTATGTGAGTTCGATTCTCACTAGGAGTTTATTTTTATTTCCGATTGTGCTGTTTGTAGTCAAAATAATGCGGTGGTTTACAATACTTCATCTAATAATAAAGGTAAATGATAATAATAAAAATAAATGATAATAATAATAAAAGAAATCTTTCTTCTCATACAAATCATTTCCCATCTGTGTTAGAAACTTTCAACCAAAACTGTCAAAATAGATTTCTTCAGTTTTCAAGTTGGTCTGGCTGGGTATATATATCATGCATACAGGCTGCACTAATGGGGCTAGAGGGCTGAAATCTTCAACATCTACACCTTATCTCTACAAAAAACCTTTTTTTTTTTTTTTTTTTTTTAAATTCCCCCCTTAAATAGGTTTTTAGTGGGGGTTCAATTTGCAATGTAAGTCTTTGTTAAATTGATCCCTCAGTTTTTGTCCAGCAGCATTCACATTTGTTTTGGGGAAATTCAGACTTTTTTAGTGATCACTGCCCAACAAAAGGCGAGAGAAGTAATTTGTTCATTGATCACCCCCGTTTCCAATTTTTTAATTGATCACCCCCAACATGCTGCCAAAAGACGTTGGTCTCGTGATGGTTTCTATTGAGTGATTAACCAAACCTGTTTGTGTTTCTCTTTCATATGAAAAAGTCTTACGCTATTAGGTCCTTTTCAATGAAAGTTTATATTTATTATGACCAATTTAAAAGAAAATATAATCATGCTTACTTTTTTTCCTGAATAACATAATAGTTCCTAATGAGCCAATCATATCTTGCTTTGTTTATAAACAAAGTACATCATGTTGACCAAAGCATTCAGTTGTTATTGACTGATAAGTGGACACAAGTACTGGACTTGTGTTTAATTATAACATTTGACTGATGCAAGCATTGCCGAGCTACATTTACTCAATTGGACAATTGACTTTGGCAAATTGCTGCTATTAATTTGGTTCTTTTCAGCTACAATTGCTTTAGTTGATTTGTTTTTAGTTACCATTTACTGAACAGACTTCAGGCTATTTGTAAAGAAAATATCTGAAATTACTTGAAGCCTTCAATTATATTTTTATTTCTGCTATTATGCTCTCATTCTCTTGTAGTAACAGTATATTTTGGACTTTACTAATACAGGTTTCGACACTAGCTGATGTATCACAATGGTAAAACATAGAACTATTGCCTAATTTCTAGTAGTACATCAGCAGCAGCAGCTGTTATAAGTCCACTGCTGGAAAAAGGCCTTTCCCATCTCCTTCCATGACAAACTAGATTGTGCTAACATCTGCCACGTCTTACCGGCAAACCTTTCTATCTGATCCCTCCATCTTGTATCTGGTCTTTTTCTACTGTGTTTACTATCCCATGGGCACCAATCAGTTAGTCTTCCCATCTATTGTCATCTCTTCTTGCTAGGTGACCAGCCCATCTCCATTTTTGCTGCTTAATTAATTGTATAATATCTTTAACTCTAGTCCTCCCTCTGATTGATGTTGATCATTTTCTATCTCTTAGAGTTATCCCTAGCATTGCTCTGCTATTAAGTCTACTACTACTAGGTGTAAACAAACAATATAGCATAAAGTAAAATTGGATAAGAAAGAATGTATCTCAATGGCTAAATTTGAATGACTTTTGCTGGGTTAGCTTTTATAGTGTAATTGTTAAGGTGCTATTTCTGTCAGGCAGTCTCTTGGATGATAAGGGATGCAGGTTCAAATCTCGTTGGCAGCTTATTCTTTATTTCTGATCTGTGCTGCTTATGAGTATTATACACTGTTATATTGTATGAATTTAAGATGTAACATGCCAGGCTACTGCAGGGTCAAAATCCACTCCTACTTCTACTGCAACTTTTGTATTGTATATATAATAAATAAATTCATACATATGTAACACTAGTCAGTTTAGCTCAGTTGGTAAGAGAGCCACCTACCAATCACTTGGTTGTGATTTCAAATCACGGTAGAGAAATGTTAATTTTAAATATAGGTTTGGTTTAACGAATGTTTAAATTTTCAGCCCTCTAGCTCCATTGGTGTGGACTGTAAGTGTGATACATACATAACCAGCCAGCCAGACCAGTTTAAAAACTGAAGAAACCTATGTTGACAGTTTCTAACTACTGGATTAGTGGAATTGCAAAAAATGATTTTTATGATATAAAAATACAAGAATATTTTTATCCTGCTTAATTTTAGGTTTAGCAATTAGAAAATCTTACTAATTAGAGCCTTTTTTGTGAAGTTTCTGTTCATCTCTTCAGCAAAAATAAAGAAAATACAAACATTGATTACATTCTTAAGAATTCTATTATGAATAATGTCCAATTCGGCTTCATTCCATTTCAGAAAATCTATTCTGAGGAAATATTTTCTTTTTATACTCATCAAGGTGTTTTCATTTTAACTTTTAGCTTTACAGTGGCAAAAAATATTAATAATTATATTAATTAGAAATCTACCCTTAAGCACTTGTTATATTCTGCTAATTGGTTGCAGTGGGAATATATAAGTATTTATCATTTTTTTCTTTTCTTTTTCTGGGTTATTCACTGCGGACTTCTTTCACTTATTGATTTAACTCCATTGTTAGAAGATTGGCCTCAAATCCAAAGGTGTTAGATTTGTTAACACAATCTTGCGCATCAATTTGAAATCTTTGGTGAAAGAACTCTCTTTATCGGTGGAGACCATTTCTGCAGTCATTTGGATGCTGAGCATACCTGTCAGAATCGTACCCACCCGGAAAAGGAGGGGGGGGTTACGCCCCATCCCCCAACTTAAAATGTGTTTCACAAGTTCTGTATGTGATCTGTCAAAATAATATGAGTTCCTAAGTTCTGTAAAGATATATTGAATACATACAAATAAACAACCAACAATTGTTAATCACTAACCAAAAAAAGGTTTACACTTTTATAAAAATTCATTTTTTATAAAATTTCTCACCTTTCATAAAATGTGTGAGAATTTTACACTTTTTATAAAATGTGTGAGAATTTTTCATTAATGAGTGAGACCGTGATAACGTATCAAAATGCGTGAGACTTCAAGCAATGCATAACAGTGGACTGAAGATGCGAGCAGGTTGAAACTTTCAGGCATTGTTTATGCTTGCCCATTGGTCAATGTATATCACGTGGTTCATGCATGCGCTCTGTGGTTTGATTTAATAATCCCAATTTCATTATTTAATAGCCACACCTTGTATGGTATAATTTGTTTCGGTGTGTATAATCAACCTACATATCATTTCAACCTATGGAAATATTTTTTTTAAAATCTTTATATAGGAGTGGTACTCTCGAAATTTAAAGTATGAATATTACATTTTCTGTCTGCCAAAAATTTTGTGGCTCATTAAATTCAATTTAAAAATCTACAGATTTTAATTTTATCAAAAAACTTCTGACTCTCATGGGATATTTTACAAAAGGCTCAAATATTTTCTGAAATCTGTTGAGCTTTATAACAATTTTTTTCTGTAAATTATTGACATTTTATATATTTTTGTTAATGTTTAAGTGCTTATGGGTGTGTCAGCATCAGTGTTTTGCGGGGTTTGGCTTAAAATTTTAAAATATAACTTTACTAAGTTCAAAGTTTGTTCAAATCGCTAGAGTTTCTTAAAATTCTTTCCTGGACTTTTTTTTAATTTAGATATTCTGTTAAAATTGTATTGATTACATGCAGTGGCGGTGCCAGGGCAAGCCTAGGTATAGTCCGAGCTCCCAGCAGCCTTTCCCAAGCTTGCAAAATTGAATCGTAATGTTATTACTATAATATTATTAGTTATAGAAAGACTTTGCCCAACCTCATGGTTTTCTGGCCGAACCTTGCCTGGGCAGGTACAAAACGCTGGTGCCACCACTGATGACATGTAAAAAATAAAATACAAAAACTGATTGAAATTTTTAGGTAAACTTAATGAATTCCTTCAATGGTAGCAGAAATGAAATTATAAAATCTTGTCTAGGAATCAAATGAATATCATGTAAATTTCTTATGAACTTCAAAACAGTTCTGGTCAGTCACTAAATAGAAACTGTCATATGAACGTCTTTTGGCAGCATACCGTGTTGGGGTGATCATTTCAAAAATTTAAAAAAAAAGGATGATCAATGAATAAATTAATTCTCTTGCCTTTTGTTGGGCTGTGAAAATTAATTATTTACTGGTTAGAGATTCATCAAAGTAATACCAAAATATTTTCAAGCTTTGAACTTTCTGTTTCATTTTGTATTTCCGTTATTACTTTGATGAAGCTGTAACCAGTGAAACATGTCAGCAAATTGTTAATTTTTCAAACAATTTGTCTTTCCACATTGTCATTAATATTATAATAACATGCAGAGGCGAATGGAACTAATATGTCTGTTGTTATCATTATTATAAACTCGTCAAAAATGATGGCATATATGAAATATATGGATACTATCTCACATCTTCATCTCTTTTCATTTATAGCTTTTCTTACTATACTAGTTTACCTGTACCATAAAAAATGACTGCATATATAAAATATATGGATATACATTGCATTTTATATATGTGGATAATAGAGATTTGCATTGCAGTGTGTTTGGAGAATATATGGATACACATTGCATTTTATATACGTGGATAAGAGAGAGTCCTTAATAAATTTCAATGACATTTTGTCGGATGGTGGTGGGCCTTAGCTAGGCAGAATTGATTAAATTTTGGAATATATCCTGGAATTTTTTTCCCTTTCAAATTGGAAAAATCACTGGATCCATCCCAGAATTCTTCCTTAGCCCATGGCCTACCATTCAACAAAATATCATTGAAATTCATTAAGAACTTTTGGAGATATTGTGTGGACAAAAGGGATTTTAGACCAAAGGGATTTAGACTAAAGTGCTGTAGCCCTATCAAGGATATGCTTTTAAAACCACTGTGTAGTACATAATAAGCATAGTGAGCATTTGCAGACCACACAAACGGTGATGATGGTATGTTAGGTTGAGTCATTTAACATTCGGGTGGTGGGAGGTACAAGAGACTGGGGTGTAGGTGAGAGAATAAGCACGGGATACCTGAAATGGAAACTGAAATTCTTTCAAACCTTTGTCCTCTACCCTAACTATTTAGCCAACCCTGTGAGTGTAATCAGGGTCAGATTAAGTTAGTGCAGGGCCTGTAGCATATGTTATAAAGAGGCCCTAAATTTTTTTTAAATACACATGAAATAGTAAAAGAAGTAGGAAACGGCCAGACACAAGATGGAGGGACGAGATAGAAAAGTTTGCCGGTAAGACCTGGCAGAGATTAGCACAAGATAGGTTGTCATGGAAGGAGATGGGAAAGGCCTTCGTCCAGCAGTGGACTTATAACGGCTGATGATGATGATGATGATGATGATTAAAACATGAATCTTTTACTTGCATGGTAAATTTTTTCATTTATTATACAGCCAGATGATACCACAAATATATCTGACATTTCAGTAATAGTATTACATCGTTTTCATTTTGATCTTTGTGCAGTGGCTAAGACTTGAAATAATTGTGTATTTATGTGTCATATATGTATCCCATTGATACCACACTTCCATTAATTATTGGGTTAAAATATTAACACCAATTGAAGGTGATAATTGGTAAAGATTGGTAACCTTATTGCCACACTCATTCATAAAAGTTGAAGGCAGTATAGTACTAAGTAATAGAGCTAGTGCAGAATCACTGAATCGGAATTCAAGTATTTAGCGCAGGGACCCTGAAATTTTGGGGCCCATTGCATATGCTACTTTTGCTACATAGTTAATCTGGTACTGAGTGTAATGTTAACTATTCTTTATTAACCAACCAGAACATTATTTCAATTTTGTGCTCTGGTTTGGATTTTTATGTTCAGCCATTTTTTTCCAGCATAATTATAATAGAAACCAAAGAAATCGAAGATCTAATCAAAACTATCAATCAACTATAAACTTTCTCATTCAATAAAAAATGGAAAGAAAATCATTTTATAATTCTTTTAAAATCATAAAATTTAAAAACAAAAAATAATGAAAATTGTTTTATTTTCCTGTTTCATTTCTGCTTCAAATTAGTAAAAGCTAATTAACTTTTTAGTCATAAATTATGTTAATAATGATAATTGATTAATTAAACTGCAATTAATTGATTAAATATTTAATTAAATTACTAGGTCATAGTGATTATCCCATTTTGTCCTCCTTTCTCCCCCCCCCTTATCTACTGTTTCTATCTATTTCCTGCTTAGTTCTCTTTCTGTCTTTGAGAATTGAAAAAGCATTTGTTTTGCAGTTAGCCATTATAGAGGCAGAACACACCCTCTTCCTCTCTCTCCTACACCTCAGTCTCCTGTACCTCCCACAACCCAAACCCTTGACAACTCAGCCTAACAATCCATCATCACCAATGTTCCTTCTAATTTTTTGTAGTCATTGTGAGCAATCTTATGTCATGTATATTTTTTTGTGACAAAACTATGTACGCACTTTTGAATTCAACATAAGGAATCAATATTTTTTCAATAAAAACTTGGTATGCTATCTACAGAATTTGTAATCTTTTGTGCCCACATTAATTTCCATTGTGTGCTGGTTGCAAAACGTGTGCACGCGCACACACAGCTTAGAGGGAACTATGATCATCACCCTTGTTTTTGTTTTGGGATGCTCAAAAATCTTTCTCATATTATTTAATGGTAATTGCTTCTTCACTATATGCCATTTCAGCTTAAGAAATGTTTTTATAGGAACGCTCTACTTGTACGGTGGAAACCTGTACTTATAAAAAGCAACAAAAAGTATTTTCTTTGTAATTGAAAACATATTTTCTGAACAAAACTTTATCATACATTGTTTAACAATAAAAACATATCTCTGACGTTTGTTGTGTTAGAAAATAATAAGCGTTTTTTTTTCACTGTTTCTTTTACATATCTTACATCTTCATCTGTTTTCTTTTATAGCCTTTCTTACTATACTAATTTACCCGTGCCATCAAAAATGACTGCATGTATGAAATATATAGATACACATTGCATTTTATATACGCGGATAATAAAGATTTGCATT
>VCCN01001529.1:1655281-1671815 GCA_006491835.1 Architeuthis dux
GTAGTTCCGTCTCTTCTTCCCTCTCCCTCTTTATCCCTTTCATCTCTCTATCTTATCTGCTATGCTCTCTGTTGTTCCACTTCTTCTCTCTCTCTCTCTCTCTCTCTCTCTCTCTCTCTCTCTCTCTCTCTCTCATCCTTTTTATTGGAAGCAGAAGAAAATTCTTTTTCAAAACATGTTTTTGCCTTCGAGGTAAATGAAATCAATAACCAAAACTTCCATTAACAATCATTGCTGTAGAATCAATATTTACAATTTCTGTTATTTACTTTTTAATGTATGAACCTAGTTAAAGTTATAAACTCACAAATACTATTATCGATAAGTTGATGAATATTAGGTTTTTTTCTATTTTGCCATGCTACGTTATAAATGAATGTTTTTTTTAGATTTCAATCAATGATTTTCTTTCTGAGAAACACATCGATATATATAAAATCAATAGCACAAGTTTAAGATTATCGAATTTCACCATCATCAAATTCCAAATCTATCAAGAAAAATATACAATACAACAAAATTGTTTAAATTTTCGAAATGTATCTGTTTAATATAAAATGGTTGCGAAAACTGTTTCAAATCTTGTCTTTATTGATTTTTGTCCGAGGTAATGAGCATTTTTATACTCTCTTTGGCTTTAACTTCTCAGAGAACCAATGTCTTGAACATTTCTGGTTTACAACAAATATACAGGAATGAAATTGTCATAGATTGAATACTGATTTCTTGGGTTCAGTTGTCTAAACCTATTTATTTTTTTAAATTAATTTACTTTGTATCTGATATGGGTCAGACAATAATAAAATTATACATACCTGTCCAGTCTCATGCATTTTGCGTGAGGCTAACACATTTTTATATGTTCTCACGGTCTCACTCATTAATGGAAAATTCTCATGCATTTTATAAAAGGTGAGAAATTTTATAAAAAAATGAATTTCTATAAAAGTGTGAACCTTTTGGTTAATGATTAACAATTGTTGGTTGTTTATTTGTATGTATTCAGTATATTTTTACAGAACTTAGGAACTCACATTATTTTGACAGATCATATACAGAACTTTTGAAAACATTTTAAGTTGGCGAGTACAATTCTCACTCATTTTCAACATTGAAACTTGACAGGTATGAATTATAAGAGAGTTGCAACTTTATTTAGCTATGGTTTGTAATCTTGGAGAAGGCCAAAAACAGCATAAAGAATGCGTTCAGTAATCCGAACAGCACTTGGAATGAAAAATAAAACCTCCTTTTCTATTTGCCTGAGTGTTATTGCACTATAAAATATATTGTTTAATAAGGAATAACACTTACTTTTTCTGTGTTTTTAGAAAGTGACCTTTTCAGGCTCCATAATTTAAAATATCTATGAAGCCTGTTCTTTAAAAGCTATTTGGCACCAATTTATATATTTTATAGGGAAACAAGCCACGAAGAGTCAAGTTTCTGATAAATAATTATAGACTTAATCATATTACATGTTCCTCCCACTATATGAAAGTAAAGCATTTCTATGTAATCTTTCGTATGCCGAAATGGTGTAAATCAAAGAAGCAGTTACCATTATGTTATATGGGGAAATCTTTTGAGCATTCCCAGACCCCAAAATAAACTTTTATGTCTGCCTGTTTTACATGAAGCATAACACTATTATGAGCTCACTTAGTTACACTTTTCTGTTACCTTAGGACACATCTTGCTAACAGATGCAGAAATTAAATCTAGATAAAGCACAGATGATCACAGACACAATTCAAAGATATGGCAGCTTGAGGTCGTTAGTAAAAGCAAAATGGTGTAAAGCGAACTTTCGTAAAGCGGAGGGAGCGGATACCTGTATTTGATTTTGACCTCAGAAATTCAACATTTTAGCCTCAAATCTTTTTAAATAATTGTGGATCTGGTATTTTAAAATACATGATAAAAGAATGGAGAGCAAATCTAACCAATCAAGTGACATCCAAAAACTTGACCCACATAAACTTAGATAATCATACCTCAAGGTAATGTCATTGATGCCAATGCTCCACTGACTTTCTTTGTGAAGCCTTACTGGCACAAGAGAAAGTTTTGTTTACAGATGACCTGTTGTTTGACTCTTTCTTTCTTTCTTTGCAGTCGTTCTTGATTTCTGTTTTTATTTTGCTTTGACATTTTGGCAACTGCCGCTTGTGCAGTTCAAGGAAATTACAAGTTGAATCAGAAGATGTACAAAAAAAAAAGAAAGGTTTAAGCTGATTCTGCAGATATGCAAGCAGGGTTTCCAGATTTGGCCAGAAGGGGAGATAACCCAAGCTTTATCTCAGAGACTTACCCAAAGAGGTTCAATACTAGCCTTTTGAGGCTGGCCCGTCTCAAGAGGCTGGTATTGAACCTCTGCCTCCAGACTTGGCCGACTTCCAAATTCAATGCTATTCCAATATCTGTTTTGGCTGTCTCTGAGATAAGGCTAGGATTATCTCCATTTCTGGCCAAATCTGGCAACACTTATGCAGTTCAAGGAAAAAAAAGTTGAATCAGAATATGTACAAAAAAAAACAAAAATGAGGCCTGTGTTTGGTGGGTGCCATATTGGAAAAAGCTTTCATCAAAATATTTTACCATATTAGATAGAATGTAAGACTTATTTCAGCTGGGAACACAAAGATAAAAATGTATTTCCCTGAATTCCTCTCATTTATCACCCAGTTTTTTTTAACTCCACCTAAAGTTTCGGCCAATGTGGGGTTGGACAACGAACGGAAGGTTACGTTTACCTTGTGAGCCATAGTACGAAAAAAATGAGGTCAGCATTTGATAGATGCCATATTGAGAAATAGCTTTCATCCAAATATTTTATTTATTGCAGGAATTAAGTGATAGACTCTTTGAAATAAAAAACAATAAATAGATCATTCAGAAAAGGAATATTTTATTTCTACATCATAAATTTTAATAGTGCAGTACAGTATCTTTTTACTTTGTTTTTGTTCTTATTCAGTAGGAATGTAAAAATACATTTAAATCTAAATCCTAAACGTTCCAGTGCACACTCTTAGCAGCGCTTTAGCATTTGTTAAGGGATCAAGTTTCTAATATCAAAAATTACAAATTTATTAATCTGATAAACTGTTAAGAGTAATATCAAATGCATGTACGTGCATGCACACACGTGCACACCAAATCTTTTTTTATTTTAGTTTATTTTTTACTTCTTGGCTTTTAAGTTAGATCATACTGAATACCCAGCATATAAGACACATAACTATGCATACACTGCATCCTATGTGCTGATATTATTAATACATTTTTCTATCAAAGCTCAAAACAGACAGCTCTGGGGCTTGGATGAGTTGAAGTAAGTTTTATAAGCTTACACCCAGGGCCTGATTAACCTATACCAGGGCCCCTAGGCTATTAGCAATACAGGGTCCCCTGTCTTCAACCCTCCCTGTTTCGTGTATAATTTTAAGTAAGTAATGCGATCTGTCAATCCTGTGAATAAAGTGGATTGTTATGTGCTAATGTGTAATATATTCATTCCATTTTTAAAGAGATATTTGTTAGGACATTTTTATTAAGTTTTAAGATATTATTAATATTAAATATCTTAACAATTATAGTGAGTGCTCAGACTTCACATCAGGGAATATTCTTATTTTGACAGTTTTATTGTTTAATTCATTTTCCGTGTAGTAGTAGTGAAAAATTTCTAAATTGCTATTTATTTTGGGCCCTACGCCATAGCGTAGTTTGCGTATAGGCTAATCCAGTTATGGTCCTGTCAAAAATAAAATTAAGAAAAATATGAATATCCCAGAATTTTTTCAGGCCCCTGTTAGCTATGGGCCCTTAGGCTTAAGCCTACTCAGCCATATAGTATAATCAGGACCTGGGCAAATACAGTACATATTTATATATCCATTTGATGGCTTCTGAATTATTGATAAGCAAGTGCAAGTGAGACCTTATATACTGGGACAAACAAATGTATGTTTCTTATACTAATTATTTTGTTGTATATCTTCCTGTGGTTTATTTAAAAAATTAATATCTTATCTAACCAGCTGGGAGGTGTGGGTGGCCTAACAGTTAACGGCATGGAGAATGGAAACTGCAAACCAAGTTTACATTCACTTTGCATTAATGCCCTTGGGAAAGGCATGAATCCACCTCTCCTCCCAGCTATGGGTAAATAGCAGGGCAGTTAGAGCCTTTTAGCCCTGTCAGGCAGTCCATCTTAGGCATCGAGCTAGCACTCTGGCCCACAATTTCTACAAACAATGATTGGATCTCCCTGGATTGTTCAAGAAATGGAGACCAATTCATTGCCTCGTGTGACACGCAGCACGAGAAGCAACTTTGCTTTTTTTTTATAGTGGATCACCACCACAGCATCCATTTAGTACTGAGGGACCATTTGATTAAAAATATAACTTGGACTACTTTTGGGTGAATAACTGATCTCAGCCAGAGGAAAAAAAGAGAAGGGATACTGAAAGAATTCCCATTTCCTTAGGGGAATCAATGCAAAATGAATGAAGTTATGAAATTTATCTGAATCATATCTCCAACGATAAATACCAAAGTATCATATTTCAGAGAAAATTGCCCTAAAGAAGATTATTTTGATTGATATATTTAAATCCTGATGTCATCTATTTTCTATTAGAACCCTTCAATCAAAAATGTCACCAAAACTCTCAACATAGGTTTCTCCATTTTTTTAAGTGGGTCTGGCTATCTATCTATCTATCTATCTATCTATCTATCTATCTATCTATCTATCTATCTATCTATCTATCTATCTCACGTACAGGCCGCACTAATGAAGCTAGAGGGATGACATTTTTAACATTTACTCCTTATTATGTATAGAAAAAACATTTTTTTTCTTTTTTGAAAATTCCCCCAAAATAAATTTTTAGTGGGAGTTCAATTTACAATGTAACTTTAAGTTAAATTGGTCCCTTAGTTTGTGTTTGGCAGTATTCGTGCTTGGTTTTTAACAGCTTTTTAAAAATCTTTCGCTTGTTCCCCAAGGTGGAGAAAGTGGTAGGTTTATTTTGTATGTCCGTTTCTTTTAAATCACTGCTACTCACAACATTGGTTTATTGTTGGGTTTAGGTTATTCATGTGTTCTGACATTTATATCTATCTATTTATCTATGTATCCAGACTTTGCCTAGAAAAAAAACATTTTTTGTTTTTTTTAAATCCCCTCCGATAGGTTTTTAGTTGGGGGGTGGGGTTCAATTTACAATGTAAGTTTATGCAAATTCATCCCTTAGTTTGTGTCCAGTAGAGTTCATACTTATTTTTTGAAAATTCGGTCATTTTTTAGTGATCACCATCCAACAAAAGACGAGAAAGTAACTTATTCATTGATCACCCCTTTTTTCTTCCAACATGGCATGCTGCCAAATGACGTTAGTCACATGACAGTTTCTATTGAGTGACTACCCAAAACTGTTTAGTATTTTTAATCACTGCTACCCACAACACTGGTTTATTGCTGGCTTTAGGTTATTCATGTGTTCTGACATTTATATGTATCTATGTATGTATCTGTCTATGTATTTGGACTTTGCCCAGCCCTAACTGTTCATAGTAGAAACTTGAAATTTTGCACGCACACACACATCCGTGTATAGGGAAAATGTTTTTTTTGAAAATTACCCCCCTAAATTGGTCACTAGGCTTGTTTCTTGAAAATTCAGATCTTTTTTAGTGATCACAGCACAACAAAAGGCAAGAGTAGTAACTTATTCATTGATCACCCCGTTTTCCAACTTTTTAATTGATCACCTCCCAACACAGGCGGCATGTATGGGTGGTGGTGATTCATGATTTCCCTTGGAATGCTAGTCTGTTTTGTTTTGGGAAAGTCAGTCAAATTGAGATTTTTCTTTCGCTTTATTTTTTTCTCGGCCATTCCTGAATATCCACCTCATAGAAGAGGTGGAAAAGTGTCCAATCAAATGCAGTGTGTTTTTGATATGGTGATGTATGTAGGCTATTAGAGAGGGTCACACTCATGGGTATAGGGCAAACAATGCATTCCCATGTTTTATCTGCTGCTTCATAAGAGACAGAAAAAGGTCAGTTTTATTTCTTACATAATTGTCAGCACAAAAGGTGATGTTTGATTTGATGCTACCTGACTTATATAGATGAGAATCTATCTAAAAATTAGACTTGGTTACTGAGGAGTTTGAAAGTCCTAGGCTAGTTACTGGCTTCTGAGTTAAAGTTTCTTTTTTCCTTTTTCAATGAGACTCGCGTACCCAGCACTGGAGATTCAACAGTAGACAGTGGTATATTGCCATTCCAGATCTTCTAACCTCTTACTGATGTGTAGATTTCTATCAAAGTAAAATTAGGGGAAAACAGGTCTGGTTAGTCACCCAATAGAAACCGTCAACGTTTTTTGACAGCATGTAATGTTGAAGGTGATCAATTAAAAAATCGGAAAAAAGGGTGATCTATGAATAAGTTACTTCTCTCGCCTTTTGTTGGGTGGTGATGACTAAAAGAAATAGTCCAACTTTTCAAAAAAACAAACCAGACACAAACAAAGCGACCAATTTAGCATAAACTTAGATTGTAAATTGAAATACCCACCAAAAGCCCTATTTTGGGTTTTAAAAAGAAATCGTTTTTCCTAGACATAATAAGGAGTAAATGTTTAGATTTTCAGTCCTGTAGCACCATTGGTACGACATGTACATGCAAAACAGACTAGCATTCACCGCCACCCATATATCCTTTATTTTACCTTGTAAATTAACTCTTTCCTCCCTGACAGCCAAATTTTCAGTGATTATTCCCAATGTATCACTTCCAAGTCCAGTGAAATAAAATTATGAAAAAGTTCATTGAAAAAGGTATTATTATTGATTGATTGGCATTGTTATGATTTAAATCTGTATGGTTTAAATTTAAAAGCTTTTAGTAATTTTATTTGTGTTGCCTTGAAAATAATGCAAATATGAGATCACACTTCTACACATGATCAAGACATGAGTGAAATTTATTATCACGCCTAGAGGTGTTATCAGGGAAGAAAGAGTTAAACAGTGGTGGTGTGCAGTGATCACTAAAAAGTCCAAATTTTCAAAAGAAAAGTGAGAATGCTGCTGGGCACAAACAAAGGGATCAATTTG
The DNA here is from genome assembly GCA_006491835.1 of Architeuthis dux. NCBI lineage: Eukaryota > Metazoa > Mollusca > Cephalopoda > Oegopsida > Architeuthidae > Architeuthis > Architeuthis dux. Next base: position 1,662,427 of record VCCN01001529.1, read on the forward strand.
GCAAAAGCTTACATTGTAAATTGAACCCCCCACTAGCTCTCTAGCACCATTGGTGCAGGCTGTATACAAGATACATAGCCAGCCATCCAGACTTAAAAACTGAAAAGACCTATGTTGACAGATTTGTTCGACCGTTTCTAAAATGTCTCGTAGTTATTTACAGGCTGAAAATAGATGGTTCACAGGAGTAGCTTTACTGTATCTAATCAATGTCTTCCTTCCATTGGACAAAAATACTTTGAGTTTGGACAGGGGTTATGTATTCACTCATGTTTGAATATTTTTTCACAGGAATTTTGTCTGTTCTTCGAATGACTAATTAGGTTTTTGTTTGTTTATAGTTTGCTAAAGCAAAACAATTGTGATTCATGTTCTCTTCGTTGTTATGGGTTTAGATATCATGTGTAGCTGAACATTTAAAAATTCGATAAGATATCAATGCTTCTGCAAGAAGACCGTGTAACTTGACATCTCTGTGCAGTTGCCAAGAGAGAGAGACTATCTTGCTGACATTTCGGATGTGTTATAAAGCTGACATTGCTGGGTGACGAAATCTTCCAAGTGTCATTCATGGTCACCTATCTTTCGAGTTGAACAGTCATCATGAAAACTAATATGACAGAGAGATGTTCTGTCACTTGGGAAAGAGACAGTAGTGAAGTTGTTGCGTAAATGATGATATCACCGCTGAAAGGCAAGATCTCTATTGACAATGTAGTCTTGTCCTCGTATAATTTTATGCAACTCAAAATGTTTCTTCTTTTTCTGCAACACTCATTGTGTTCCTGTTACCAATAGCAACTTAAATGTCAGCTTTTGAAAAGGTTAGTGTTTGTGTTTGCGGGATTCTTGAAAACTCATTAGGTTGTGTCAAAATCATTCTGCCTTGTTAATCAAGTTAGTGAATAGATACAATGGGTTAAGCTTGAGTCTTCCTTGAAACCTGTTTTTGTTTTTCGTACCACTATTGTTGCATTGTTATGAAATCAGTCTGCCATATGAGGCAAACACTTTGAAATGTCATTAGTTCACCCCCTATTTTGCTACCTGTGTAATGAATATGTTTACCTGTTTAATGAATATGTTTACCTGTTTATCACCATCCTATCTTGATTAAAAAAGAAAACAAATTAGTTTGCTATGGGTATTTCTCTCTTTCTTATAATGAAATACATTGTAAATTTGGAGGTTTCTTTTTTAAAAATTAATATCCTTGTCTTTGTTCAAGAGGTATATGTATTTGTTCATGTTTTTCTGTTTGTCCACACAATATCTCCAAAAGTTCTCAATGAAATTCAATGACATTTTGGAAGGGTGGGCCATGTGCTAAGCAAGAATTCATTGAATTTTGGGGCGGATCCTTTTTTTTTTGGATTGACAGATATTTTTTCATTTTTTTCATATATTTAAATGTATTCATTCATGTTTGTCTGTCTGTCCACACAATATCTCCAAAAGTTCTCAATGAATTTCAATGACATTTTATGGAAAAGTGGGCCATGGGTTAAACTTTGGGGCGGATCCAGGAAATCTTTTGTTTTTGATTGTGAGATATTTTTTCATATATTAAGACAATAGTTTGAAATATGGAAAATCGAAACTTACAGTTACCTCCCTTGCATCGTAGCTATATACAAGCCGATTTGCATTCAGTTTTTAGTTAGTGTATGGCGTTGGCTGAAGTATGTGCTCTCCGGGTGCTTTATTAGTGTGTTTTGGACTGTTTGTAAGTTTTCATTTTCAGCCTCCTATATTGGTTGTGCGGAAAAATGAAATGTTTCTGGCTAAATAGAAGACAAGTCTGGTTAGTCACTCAATAGAAACTGTCACATGACTAACATCTTTTGGCAGTATGACGTGTTGGGAATGATCAATTAAAAAAATAGAAAAAAGGGGTGATCAATGATTAAGTTACTTCTCTTGCCTTTTGTTGGGCAGTGGAAGTAACTTTTTAAAAAAAGTCTGAATTTTCAAAAAAACAAGCGTGAATGCTGCCGGACACAAACTAATTTAAAAACCAAAATGTTATTTCTGGTCATAATAAGGAGTAAATGTTTAAATTTTCAGCCCTCTAGCTCCATTGGTGCGGCCTGTATGCATGACACATAAAATAGCACTTTGGTCATTCGTAATCTTAAAAGTGTAAAGTTACTGTGAATGATTAAAAGTTGATTCATTCAGGTTTACAATTCTACAATCGGTGCTTTTCTGCAATTCTAATTCCAAAGTGATTTTTTTAAGAACTCCATTGTCTATCATTTTTTTTCTGAGAGTCCAAGGATTTTGGTTAGAGGAGTCTTATTAGAAACCATTAACCAAAACTGTCACCATAGGTTTCTTCAGTTTTTTAATTCTATATATGTGTTGTGCATACAATGGAGCTTGAGGGATGAAAGTTTTAACATTTACTCCTTATTATGTCTAATAGATTTTTAGTGGGGGGTCCAATTTACAATTTAACTTTATGCTAAATTGGTTCCTTATTTTGTGTCCAGCAGGATACATGCTTGTTTTTTGAAAATAGAACTTTTTTAGTGATCATGGCCCAACAAAAAGTGAGAGTGATATTAATATTATTATTTATGTTACTAATAATACAACAACTATCACATTGACTGTCACTGAAACTGTCAACATAGGTTTCTTTAGTTTTTAAATTGGTCTGGCTGGCTGGCTGGCTATATATCGTGAGTACAGGCCATACTAATGGAGCTAGAAGACTGAAAATTTAAACATTTACTCCTTATTATGTCTAGAGAAAATGTTCTTGTTTTTTCACACCCCCCCCCCTAGGTTTTTAGTTGGAGGTTCAATTTACAAGGTAAGTTTATGCTGAATTAGTCCCTTAGTTTGTGTCCAGTAGCATCACTGCCCAACAAAAGGCGAGAGAAGCAACTTATTGCTTGATCACACTTTTTTCCAATTTTTTAATTGATCACCCCCAACACGGCATGCTGTCACGTGACAGTTTCTATTGAGTGCCTAACCAGACCTGTTTGGTTTAAAGATGCTAGAATTTGTCATCATAATTTCCGCCTGTTATTAATCACCAACAAATGATTCTGTGCCGAGATTGGTAACCAGATACAGCATTTTAAAAAAACTATTTTTTACTTAAGTTGGCAAAATTTCTTCTTGTATTTTCTCCAATCCACATAAAAGCCATTCTTACAGCCTGTTACTAACTCCTACACACTATTTTTTAATGTTTCTATATAATTCTACAATTCTACACACACACACACAAACCCTAATCACGATTCACCTAACTACCAACAATGACGTTGATTTTTCACTACTAACTAGCACACCAACCCATTCACCTAACCACCATCAATCACTGTTTTGTATATCTCTATCTTCCCGCCTACACTTTACTCCCACATAGTCTTGTTTCCATAAAGGAATAAATGATAGGCTTGGAAATAATTTTATAAAACTAAGAAAATTCTGAAGATCGTGATGAAGAATGATGAACACTCTTTGTTTCGTTTTTTTTTTGTTGCATGTACATCGTCTCTTCAGTCTGTGACTGAAAATACTCTTATTGTCAAATGTTGTCTGTTTTTGCTGAGTTCAGACAGAAAGGAATACAATTATCAAAATCTAAAGACACTGTTGGAAACATTGTTTTATTCAATACTGTTTGTTGTTCATCTTTCATTTCTTTCTGTTCAATTGCTTCGAGGACATTATTTCTCAAGTTAATAACAAAAGTAGTGACGATCATAACAGATTCTCTTCCATCTTCTTTCTACACTTTCGACTGTTTTATTCGAGTCAACAAAAACTGTCATCAAAACTGCCAACATAGGTTTCTTCAGATTTTAAGCTGGTCTGGCTATGTATGTATGTATCATGCGTAGAAACCGCACCAATGGAGCTAGAGGGATGAAAATTTAAACATTTACTCCTTATTATGTCTAGAGAAAATGTTTCTTTGTTTTTTTTAAAATCTCCCCAAAATAGGTTTTTAGTGGGGGGGTTCAATTTACAATGTAAGTTTATGCTGTAAGCCATCAATTTTCAGCCTATAAATAATTACAAGACATTTTTAGAAACGGTCACACAAAACTGTCAACATAGGTCTCTTCTGTTTTTAAGTGGGTCTGGCTGGCTGGCTGGCTATGTATTGTGTGTACAGCTTGCACCAATGGTGCTAGAGGGCTGAAAATTTAAACATTCACTCCTTATTATGTCTAGAAAAAACGTTTTTTAGGTTGTTTTTTTAAAATAGGTTTTTTAGTGGAGGATTCAATTTACAATGTAAGTGTATGATAAATTTGTCCCTTAGTTTGTGTCTGGTAGTGTTCATGGTTGTTTTTTAAAAAATTTGAACTTTTTATTGATCACAGCCCCAAAAAAGGCGAGAGAAATAATTTATTCACTGAAAACTGCTTTTTCCAATTTTTTTAATTGATCACCCCAAACATGGCATGCTGTCAAAAGACGTTGGTCACGTAATGGTTTCTATTCAGTGACTAACTAGACCTGTCTTTCTATTCCTTTTTGTTTTTTTGGCGCTTTGTGAATACAAAATGAATGTGAATTTTGTTAATGGTTGCTTGTATCTTGGAGAAGGAGCATCATTGAGTATCAGAAAGATTCTTTTGCTGATATTATTATTAACCGCCGACCCCCCCACCGAGCTAACGACACCCTCATTGTAAGGCAGTATGTGCGCTCCTGCCTTATGTTAGCTCAGTGGTAAGAGCAGAGCCTGCATATAAGGCGGCTTCCAAGGTGGACGTGGGTTTGATCCCCACACAACGCTCATTTCTTTATTTATTTACACAATTCTTTTTGTTTTTTTCACACACCCCCCCCCAGGTTTTTAGTGAGTAGTGCGTACAGGCCACACTAATGGAGCTAGAAGACTGAAAATTTAAACATTTACTCCTTATTATGTCCAGAGAAAATGTTTTGGTTTTTTTCACACTCCCCCCCCCCAATAGGTTTTTAGTGGGAGGTTCAATTTACAATGTAAGTTTATGCTAAATTAGTCCCTTAGTTTGTGTCCAGTAGCATCACTGCCCAACAAAAGGCGAGAGAAGTAACTTATTGATTGATCACCCTTTTTCCAATTTTTTTAATTGATCACCCCCAACACGGCATGCTGCCACGTGACAGTTTCAGTGCCGAGCAAATATATGTTCCCAATACAAAATGTCTTTACAATTATCATATGTATGTATAAAAGAAGATCTTTTAATAGATCACCTGTCAGAAATAATCTTAAAAGAAGAAATCATATTCTTTTTAAAATAAGAACTAAACATAAAATCGTATGGTGAATTTAGTGACGCCACTTCGGGTACTTGTAGCATCTAAGTCTATTTCACATATCACAAACCTCGGAGAACTAGCCAAGACAGAACTTGTGATATGTGAAGCCCAGGCAGGAGTGGCTGATGCTGTAGCCAGCGTAAGGGCGAGAGAGATGAGGTAGAATATTCAAAGAGATTCACTGTAGCATTTTTCTGTCTTTTAAAAAGAAAAAAAAGCTGAGAAAGAGAGAATAGCCTATGCAAATCCATATTTTCTAGGATTCTTGAAATGGATATTCAATATAACTTGCCTGCAGGGCCGGATTATACTATAAGGCTGAGTAGGCTTAAGCCTAGTGGTCTGAAGCTAACAGGGGCCCGGAAAAATTCTGGGAATATTCATATTTTTCTTAATTTTATTTTTGACAGGACCATAGCCGGATTAGCCTATACGCAAACTACGCTACGACATAGGACCCAAAATAAATAGCAATTTAGAAATGTATCACTACTACTACAGGGTAAATGAATTAAACAATAAAACTGTCAAAATAAGAACATTCCCTGATGTGAAGTCTGAGCACTCACTATAATTGTTAAGATATTGTTAATAATATCTTAAAACTTAATAAAAACTAAAAAAAACTCATTTTCCCTACTGTCAACATAGGTCTCACAATGTTTGTGCAAAATTTCAAGTTTCTATGAATAGTAAGGGCTAGGCAAAGTCTGGATACATATAAATGTCAGAACACATGAATAACCTAAACCCAGCAATAAACCTGTTGTGGGTAGTGGTGATTAATTATTTGTATATGTTTTTTGTTTATTCCTGTGGGGCTTAAGGCTGCAACCACATCATACCAGCAGGACTTGATTCTGGGCAACTCCCCCAGTTGGCTTGGATAGTGTAACGGTTAGCACATCTGTCTCACATGCAGAAGGTCCTGGGTTCAATTCCCGGTATGAACAAAGAGTGTGGAAAACTCTTCATTAGGACAAATTTCCCTGTGCACTCAGCAGCTAATTGAGTACACTCTAAGCTGTGTGATTAGGGTGGAGGTATCCCTTCGGTGGACCTGCATCCTGCCAAGAGGGTGGTCATAAAAACTTGTAAGAATAAACGTCCTGGTCTCGGCCAGACTTGAGACTTGCAAGGATCACTAAGCTGATGCATGCAACAGAAACCGGGACTTTGTCACTGGTCTCCATACTCCATTGGTAGTTGTCTCTTAAAAGACGGGACACTTTACCCCACAGCAGGGCCCTAAAACATTCTGGACACTTTTGGCCATTTACTGGCAATTTAAAAAAGATTAGCGCTTTCTTAGCGCTTTTTGGCAGTCAAACTACCGCGAAAATATTTTTGCATGTCTGTCTGGCTACCTTTGCCTCATTCTCACCTGATCTTCTACAGGTCCACTTTGGCCTCCCAACTCTTTTCCCATTGTCAAACAGGGATCTGATGTTCCAGGTCCCTATCCTGGTTTTTACCTTCGTCATTAGAAGGTTGTTCTAATGACAATGATAAAAACCAGGAAGTTTGTTCAGCAAATTGGCTTTCCATAGGCTTTCACCAGCATACGTTATGAGCCCCCTCTAAAGTAAAATCTTCCCAACCAGTCTCTAACTCGGGTGATCTCTGGGGTAATCGTTGGGATGCTGTTGCTGCGGTTCCAGTAGCAAGTAGGTTTTACAGGGTGGAGTCGCTAGCCCCATGCCCTTTACCTGGCTTGGGACCGGCAGGATGGCCCAAATGGTACATCTTGACGGAGTTCATTTGTTTTGATATAGAATTGAGTTAATCTGTTGGCTTTAGCTCATTAGTATTGCAAATAGTGTTTTTATTATAATTCACCATTTTAAATGTTTTTATCGGTTGATACTAAAATGCCTGAAAAGTAATTATTTGCTACAACCTGATTGTTTCAATGTACCTGCATACATTAGGGGAGAAAAATCAGTTTATTCAAAAAATACAATATAAATGAATTACTTAAGATTCCAAGCTCTGGTGTTTGTGGATGATGGTGTCTCTTAGAGATCAATCTTCCATCTTGTGGTACAGGAATTTCATAATCAGAATCGTTTTTTCTTTATTTGTCAGATTAATCATTCAGTAGAAATCTAAAGATAGCTGTAAATAATACATAAATAACTTCTGAAACACATTTTTGTTCTTGATTTCCATTTGAAATCAATTTTTTTTCTATTTTATGTCGAAAAAAGCCAATAGCTTAGTTGCCCTGTTAAATGACAGGAAGATTGAACTGGAAGACATTGATTGATTTTTTTCATCTATTTTTAATTTTATTTTGTGCATTTATTTTTGTAGAAAAACATGATTTACAAAGCTGTTTCAATTTGAAGAAGATTATCTGGAGAAAAAAATGGAGGAGTGATAACCTTCGTTGGAAGTCATGACAGGCAAGAGTGTTACTTGATAGACAGTTAAAACAATGTAGGGAGAATGAGGTGGCAGATTAAAGTCACAATAACAATGATAGGGTATATACAGACCTTGTTTATCAGACAATTTTATAACCTAAAATGTAACTCTATCAAACATATTCATAGATAGTCAATATTTAATTATCAAACAAGAAAGTGTGGTTAGTTTAACTCTTTCCTCTATGACAACCAAATTTTCAGTGATTATTCCCAATGTATCACTTCCAAGTCCAGTGAAATAAAACCATGAAAAAGTTAATTGAAAAGGATATTATTATTGATTGATTGGCATTGCTATGATTTAAATTTGTGTATGATTTTAAATTTAAACATGTTTTTTAGTCATTTTTTTTTGTTGCCCGGGAAATAATGCAAATATGAGATCACACTTCTACACGTGATCAGGGCATGAATGAAATTTATTATCATGCCTAGAGGCGTTATCAGGGAAGAAAGAGTTAATATTGCAGTGTTTATTCAATAATTCTCTGTTGAATGAAGAAGATTGTTTTTATGTGTGAAACACCCGAATCCTATGTTATAAGGATTACCTCCTTTGAAATTAACTTCTGTTTACCCTATCACATTCAGATATTACACCTGAAGAATGGATCGGCCTGAAACGTTTTGTTAATAACACAAACAACAAGGAGTTCAATCGTCTGAAGAACTATTTGAATGTTAATGACCCTTCTCGAAACTATAGAAAATGTATATATGTATATGACCACAGATCTATTTACAGTATAACAACTAGATTTGTCAAGTAGTTCTGGTTTTATACCTTCAAGTGCTACTTGATCAGAAGACCACAATTGTGTAACACTTGTTAGAACTGGGAATTGGTTGTTTTCTCATAGAAGAAGATATTGTAAAAATTGCAATGCCCCTGGAGAATATTAATGACAAGGCTGCAGCCATGTTGGTTATTAGTGAGGTGGTTTGCTATTCAGTCGTGTAGATGGAATTGTTTGGAATAAGAAGAGTATCATTGATGCTACAAGAACTAGAAAACACTCTGAGAGTGCATACCTCCGCCAATGCCATTGTCACTATAAACTGGACAGTCAGGTTACAGATCCCAGACTATGCAGTGACAAAAGCTTGTAATAAGTATTCATCAGAGACATATCATTGATAGTTTGAAAAACAACTATAACGCAGTTTATCATATTTATTTAATCCTCATGATGATGTCAGTATTGTGTTATTACATCCGAAAAGCCGAAAGAATTGCAATGTTAACAAAATTATCAAAAAATTCCTGGATCTGCCCCAAAATTTAATCAATTGTTTTTGGCCCACGGCCCACCCTTCCATAAAATTTCATTGAGAACCTTTGGAGATATTGTGTGGATGAACAGAAAAACATGGGTAAATATGTAACCTCTGTCCAACTTCATTTCCGCCATGGCTGCTTATATACACTTCCGCACTAATGCCCTTGGGAAAGGCATGAATCCATGTCTTCCCCTCAGCTATGGGTAAATAGCAGAAGAGTTTGAGCCCTTTAGCCCTGCAAGACTATCCAACTTAAGCCTGGTTAAAGGAATGTTGGTTGTGCGGGCTAGTAACTCCACCCTACTTGCTACAGAAACCAAAGCAGCATCACCCCAGCTGGCGTGGTGTGGTTACGACACTATGCTCTACATGGAGTCTACAGGAATAAAT
>VCCN01001529.1:1672356-1682742 GCA_006491835.1 Architeuthis dux
TAGACGGCTTAAAATTTAAACATTTACTCCTTATTATGTCTATAAAAACGGATCTTTGTTTTTTTGAAAATTCCCCCTCTAAATAGGTTTTTTTTTGGGGGGGGGGATTCAGTTTGCAATGTAAGTTTATGCTAAATTGGTCCCTTAGTTTGTGTCTGGCAGCTTTCATGCTTGTTTTTTTAAAATTCTTACTTTTTTTAGTAATCACTACCCAACAAAAGGCAAGAGATGTGACTTATTCATTGATCACCCCCTTTTCCAATTTTTGAATTTATCACCCCCAACATGGCATGCTGCCAAAAGACATTGTTCGCATGACGGTTTCTATTGGGTGTCTAAATAGGCCTGTTTTTATTTCATTTTAACTCATTGGTGGAATCTTATATCTTTGCAAAAAGAGTTGGCAAAATAAAGTCCAGGATTTCTTCTGTGGGTAGGAGTTTTTGACTATGATTAATATGAGGGATACTAAAATTAAAAATTCTCTGGAAATCATTCTTTGCCTTCAGTAATTACAATCTAATTATTTGATTAAATTATTCAATCCATCTAATTATTTGGATTAAATTATTCAATCCATTCCCTGTAAAATTTCAAGATTTAAATTTCCTGAATTTTGTTCCATGTAGTTTTCGATCTTTTTTCCATATTGTCAAAATAGATAAAATTCGAAAAATGATGGAAAGATCTTTTTGCAGTATGGTATCCTATAAAGATTGAACAATTGACTTATTCGCTCTTATATAATTACCATAAATTCACAATGTAATTATGAATATTCAGAGGTCATGTGATGAAAAGTTCTCAGACCTAATGTAAAGATATTTGTTCAGACTCTGTACCTATCCTAAAAGGAAGTAGAAATTCACTGTATTTTGATTGGCAAGACTCCAATTTTCACCAGGTGTGAAGAAGATCAGATTTTCCAATGAAAATGTAACCCTTTAAGAATGAGAACATAGTCTAAACAGTGAGCTTCCTATGATTTGATGGGCAGCTTTGAAACATTAGGAAAATGTTTATTTTTACTGAAAACTCTACCCTCAATCTTTATTAACAATGTGTGCTTTGGTAATTGTCTAATCATTATTGCCTGCTGATAGCCTCTGAATTTTCAATCAAAATATTAGCAACATCAAAGGACAAATGGTGGCCATGTAATCTGGGGGAAGGAACTATTCATAATGCATTAATAATGACAGTGGTAATGATTGCATGCTATTCTTCTGTTTTGTAGTTAGTAAGGAATTGAATATTTTAAGCGTTTCCTGTGACAAACAAGTAATAATTTATATATGAAATTAAAATACATGAACTTACCATGTATTCCTGCTATATAATACACATTGGTGTATAAGATGCACCTATAATTTGGCAAGGAATATTTAGGAAAAAACTAAAAACAAATGATGTGCTTCTGGCTTCTGTCTGTCTTTTTTTAAAATTAGAAACCGTTAACCAAAACTATCAACATTTTTTTTGTTGTTTTTTAAATTCTCTCCAAAATAGGTTCTTAGTGGAGGATTCAATTTACAATGTAAGTGTATGCTAAATTTGTCCCTTTGTTTGTGTCTGGTAGTGTTCATGTTTTTTTTTTTTAAATTTTAACTTTTTAGTGATCACAGCACCAATGGATCTAAAGGGCTGAAAATTTAAACATTTACTCCTTATTATGGAGAAAAAAACATTTATTTTTGTTTTTTGTGGGGAGTTCAATTTACAATGTAACTTTATTGGTCCCTTAGTTTGTTTCTGGCAGTATTCGTGCTTGGTTTTAACAGCTTTTTAAAAATCTTTTGCTTGTTCCCCGAGGCGGAGAGAGTGGTAGGATTATTTCATCTGTCCGTTTCTTTTAAATCACTGCTACTCACAACATTGGTTTATTGTTGGGTTTTGTTTATTCATGTGTTCTGACATTTATATATATCTATCTGTCTATCTATGTAAACCAGACTTCGACCAGCCCTAACCGTATAAACGGTTAGGGCTGGTCGAAGTTCGGTTAAAAAACTTGAAATTTTGCTTACACACTCACCTCCAATGAGTAGGGAAAATGTTTTTTTTTTGTTTTGTTTTGTTTGAAAATTCCCCTCCAAAATCGGTTTTTAGAGGGGGTTTAATATGCAATATAAGTTTATGCTAAATTGGTCACTAGTTGTGCCTGTTTGTTTTTTGAAAATTCAGACTTTTTTAGTGATCACTACTCAACTAAAGGCGAGAGAAGTTAATTCATTGATCACCTCTTTTTTCCATTTTTTAATTGATCACCCCCCAAGACAGCATGCTGCCAAAAGACGTTGGTCATATGATGCTTTCTATTGAGTGACTAACCAGACCTGTATATTTTCTTTTTACTTATACAGAAAGTTTACACGCTAACAGATAATTTTGTTTTGGGTAACCACTGTTTTGTAAATTTATCTTTCATGCTAATGTCATTACATCAAATTCAAATTACCATATGACCTGGTGGTATGCTGGGTTTTTAATGGCATAGACACTGGGGTTAGGTGGTGCCCATCTCCTAAGTAACATTCCATAGGTTGTAGTGGGTTACAAGATACCAGCAGTGGGGAGTAATCCCTGGCCTGACCTATTGAGAAAGCTGGAGTCATGTCTTTCCCAGGAGCATTAGTGTGATATAAACGCAAACTACCTCGGCTGCAATTTGAACTTAGTTTGCAAATTCCATTTTCCTTGATACTAACTGTTAGTTCAATTCCACACCTCCACATTTTGGATACTATTATTTATACTTAAAGAAAATATGTAAAATCACTTAAAATATTGAGTTACATTTATTTTTGTTTTTTGTAGTAAATTTAAAAAACAACGTTTTACATCTTTCTTTCCACATATTTCAATGTGATGTCAAGTGAGATTAAATAGTTTTGCTGGCATTTATTTAATAATTTGCAAATGTACAAAAAGTGATCATTCTAAAAATTCTGTGTCTCAATTAATTATTGTCACTAATATAGCTTGATCCACAATAAAAAAGTGAACATTTCTACTTCATGCATACTTATTTTTTTGCATAAATTTTATGTTGCATGAGCTACCTGAAGTAAGCATGTTATAGAAGAGTTCTATCCACAGTTTATATACCTACTTTTTGGTTTGAACCTAAAGCAACTTGTCTTAAATTAATCTTTATTATTATTGGATGAAGTATTGTAATACACTATTTTTATTAGATTTGACTAGTTTTTATCTTCATTCTAATCTTAGTTGCTTTTATCATCATCATCATCATCCGTTATAAGTCCACTGCTGGACGAAGACCTTTCCCATCTCCTTCCATGACAACCTATCTTGTGCTAACCTCTGCCAAGTCTTACCGGCAAACTTTTCTATCTCGTCCCTCCATCTTGTGTCTGGTCTTTTCCTACTTCGTTTACTGTTCCATGGGCACCAGTCGGTTAGTCTTTTCCCCCATCTATTGTCATTTCTTCTTGCTAGGTGACCGGCCCATCTCCATTTTTGCTGCTTAATTAGTTGTATAATATCTTTCACTCTAGTCCTCTCTCTGATACATGTTGATCTTTTTCTATCTCTTAGAGTTAATTCAGGCCACTGTTTCTATGGCAACGAATAACCATCCTATCAGAAATAAAGAGTAAGCCTTCGTTGAGAATTGAACTCACACCCTCATTGACAGAGGGAGACTAGTTTACGCCTAGCTGCTTTTACCAATCAGCCATGAACACTTCATGGATCAGCAGAAGCTGATTTACACTTATAAACTCACTCCCTACAACCGACTCTCTGCGCCATATTTATGTTGTTTTTACATGAAACCTAGTAGTCTTTTTTATAAATCAATCTTTATTATTATTGGATGAAGTATTGTAATACATTATTTTTATTAAATTTGACTAGTTTTTACCTTCATCCTAATTTTAGTTGCTTTTATACAACTATCAATTCAGGCCGTTTGTTTCTACAGCAACGAATAAATAGTGCGATCGGAAATAAAGAGTAAGCTTCGAGTGTATAATTAAGTATAATGATAAGTAGTCAAAATTAATAAAAACTGGGTTACAATACATCATTTAGTAATAACGATAATTAAATGATTATCTTTCGTTCAATATGAAAATGATTTTTATTTCTTCTATTGGAAAGTGCTAAGAAGAGGGATATTTTCCATAATCTGGCCGTAGCTTCTCTTTTCAGGCAAATTATACAGTTGCTAGAGAATCCAGAAAGTATAAGGCTCGTATTTAACCTGAACTTCTAGAGATTGATTACAGTGTTGAAAGCAGTCTCTGAGATCTGATTACATATAATAGCTGTTCTTGAAAAGATAGACAAAGTGCAACATGACATGCCAGGGGCAGGTGCTTTGGAACTGTCAGAATGACAGGTAAGATATACGAGTTGGGAGGCTGATGAGTTATTTATACCACTTGGCTATTCCCTGATGTATACTCACTGGATTGGAAGGAATTGGGGAGAACCCTTTTGTGAATTATATACTAGTTTAACCCTGTATAGGGCAACCCTAAAAATATTTTAGATATCAAAACAAACTTTTTGTATGTTAAACTAGACCTAATTACAAGATATTTTCAGTTGCAAGTTTTCTGAAATTTCTTTTGTTTATGGCAACAAAACCCCCTCTGATGAAGTGATCATATATGGTGCCTCACCCAAAAAGTGACCAAAAATATAAAAAATAATTAAAAATTAATGTAGAAAGTTAAATAAAACATAGAATTAAAGAATAACATTCAATATAATGAATAGATACAAAAAAATTGATATTGACAAAAAAAATAACACCTCTGGGTTGATTTTAAAATTGTATTGTGCGGGCCAAAAACAGGCTGATTTAATGGAGTGTGGTATACCTCAAAAGTGTTTCTGTCTTTGTTCTAGCATAAGTTTACTTTGCAAAGCTTGCAGACCACATTGGTTCGGATTATGTTGTCTTTGTAGCTTCAATATTTGCATGTGGCTGACGGGTCCTCAGGTGATCAGTTACTTGTCCCATAAAGGGTTAAGAAAACCACAACAGTGCAATGAGAAATGTCTGTTGGATTTAAGAACTTGATTTCTGTATGGATTGAACTGTTAACTTTATTGTCTTATATACACTGATGCTTTATGACTGGACAACCTGGGACAAATTTCAAAAGTTATTAAAAGATGGTTTTAATATTATTAATCAGCGCTACCCACAGCACTGGTTTAAATACTGTTGCTGGGTTTAGGTTATTCATGTGTTCTGGCATTTATATCAAGACCAGGACTTTATTCCTAATTTCTATGACCACCCTCTTGGCAGGATGCAAGTCCACCGAAGGGATACCTCCACCCTAATCACACAGCTAAGAGTGTACTCAATTAGCTGCTGAGTGCATAGGGAAATTTGTCTTAATGAACAGTTTTCCACAGTCTTCGCTCATACTGGGAATCGAACCCAGGACCTTCTGCGTGTGAGGCATTACACCATCCGAGCGGACTGTGGGGAGTTGCCCAGAATCAAGTCTGCTGGCATTATGTGGTTGTGGCCCTATGCTCCACAAGGAGTCTACAGGAATAAACACAAAAATAATGGGAGTGATCAATTAAATAATTGGAAAAAGGGGTGATCAATGAAGTTACTTCTCTCACCTTTTGTTGCATCACTAAAAAGTCCAATTTATAAAAATAATTAATCACTGCTACCCACAACACTGGTTTATTGCTGGGTTTAGGTTATTTATGTGTTCTAACATTTATATGAAATCAAATGATGGATAATTTTATATCCAATCGACAGAATATGATAATTATAATGACACTTATTAGTGAGAGCCTATATTTGCCCGGTGTCAGTGTGAGCGACTGCTAAACGAGCGTCCCAAATCGTAAATGTGAATAAAGAAACGAACTTCGTGCGGGGATCGATCTATCTATGTATCTGTCTTTGTATCCGGATTTTACCCAGCCTTAACTGTTCATAGTAGAAACTTGAAATGTTGCACACACAATGAGTAGAGAAAATGTTGTTTTTTTTTTTTACCCCCCCCCCTCCTCCCAAATAAAAAAGGTTTTTAAAAGGTGGTTCAATTTACTATGTAAGTTAATGCCAAATTGATCCCTTAGTTTGTGTTCAGCAGCATTCTCCCTTGTTTTTTTTGAAAATCTAGACTTTTTAATGATCACTGCCCATAATTTCCTTTGGAATGCTAGTTCTTTTTATTCTTATCTCTGTAGTTCGTCTCAATCCTATTGTTAGTAAGGTAACCAGAAAGATTTCATAGCTCTGTCTAATTTCCAAACTGCAAATCAATGAGAATTTTTTTTTTTATATATATTTCACAATGAAAGGGTAATTTTTGGCACTAGATAAGTCATATAAATATTGATGTATCATAAGATCATATCCTAATTTCTCTCTTGACTATATTTATAGAGATAGAACACATGCATTTCAGCTTTAGAGATGCGTGATGAACAGTTCATCCTGTTGAGTTTAATGATGACCTGCTTTTATCTGAACTTGATACAAATAGTTCTGTTACAGATATTTTCTATAGTTTTGAGAAGGGTCATTAATATTGAAATGGTTCTTCGGACGATTGAACTCCTTCTTGTTATTTGTGTTGTAAACACGACGTTTCGGACGATCCATTCTTCGGCCTTCTTCAGGTGTAAAATCCAAGTGTGATGGGTTAAACAGAAATTATGTTTAAAGGGGGGTAGCCCTTATAGCGCATGGCCCTGGTGTTTCTGTGTCTTTGTTCTGTCGGGTTTAGATTTGTTGAGAAGTGGAAGCCACATCGGGTTGAAATCCTCGCTCCGAAGAATGGATCGGCCAAAACGTTGTTTACAACACAAATAACAAGGAGTTCAATCGTCCAAAGAACCATTTCAATAGTTCTGTTACAGTTGAAGAATTAGCTCAAAAACTGAATTCAAGCCATTCAATAGTTCACCGTCATCTACAATAACTTGTAAAGGGGCCTAAACTTGAGATAACCAACTGTAAAACAAGAGTAGATATCAACACTTCTCTGCAAGCTTGTGAATGTATCTTGCCATTTTTGGACAAATTAGTACTTGTGATGAAAAATGGAGATTTTACAAGAATATAAAGTGACACAAATGATAGCTTAGTGGAAGCAAACAGGCTAAAACAGAACCCAAAATAGACCTTTGAGTTGCTACCAGTCAAGGACTAGAGCATACGTCTATTGCCAGCAGTTAGAGTAATTAAATACTGCTTTGAAGGGGAAGAGGCCCTGTTTGATCAATTGCACAGGTGTGGTGTTCCATCATGATAATGCACGGATCCATACAACAAAGATGACATCTGAAAAGATTGAAGACCTCGGCTGGGAAAAACATTCCACACACTCCTTGTTCTCCAGATCTTGCACCATCTGATTTTACCATATATTCTGGAGTTTACAGAACCATCTTGATGGAGTAGTTCGTAAAAACATATGAATAGGTGGAAACTGCTGTCTCTACATTCTTTTTCTGCGAACCAAAAGACTTTCATAAAAATAGTATTATAAAGCTTGTGAATCATTGGAAAGATTTTATTGATAATAATGAAACCTATTTAATGGAATTTCTAAATATGGTACACCATTCTTTAATATCTCTCCTCGGACTTGAAATCTATTGACAAGACATCTTAAAACTATTAAAAATTAGATTTTTAAAAAAAATTTTTTTAAATAGAGTAATATATTTTTGGAATAATTTGCCTAGTCATGTTAACGATAGCAATAGTGTACAAAGTTTTAAAACTAATTTAGATCATTTTAAAAATTATGGAAAAAACATGAGATTACAGGGACATTTTTTTAATCTGTCAGATGAGATTTTCAAGAGTTTGACCTGTGAATTGTGCTAAATTGTAGATGTTTGTATTAATAATTTGAATATGTTTTTTATGCATTTTGTATTTGTTTAGAAGTTGATGTGTAAATATTGTGTATAATTTGGAGATTCCAAGAGAGTCATAATAAAATAATAAATAAATTCTACTTAAACATGAATGAATATTCTTTTCTGATCCTAAATCTGCATATTACTTATGGGATGAACTGATATTTCAATAATCCAGTGCACAAAATAGTAATTTTGGCATGGCTAATTTTGATCAATCTTCTTTTAAAAACAAATTTCTTTGTTTTTATTCTTTTTTCTGGACAACTTTATGCTGACACATTCTCTTATTGCATGATTACCCTCTATAATTTTGTAGCTGAATTGGTAGAGTAGTTGCCGTACATCAGCAGGCTTCCCGAGGTAAAAGGGATATGAGTTCAAATCTCGTCTGGAGCTTATTCTTTATTTTCTGATCTGCGCTGTGTACTCACTGCCATAGACTGATGGTTTAAGTAGTATGATGAAAAGTAACTAAAATTAAGATGAAAGAAAATAGCCAAAAAATTAATCTTTTTGCTTTTTGTTTTATGCTTGCTTGTTTTCTCACAGAATTCGGAAGAAAATTTCATGAATTTATTTAAACAAGGGATGACATTTTTGCTAATTTTGGTTGTATTTCAATTCAAATGTGAATGGACACATTCAACGTTGAACAATGACTATAACCTCATCTTCTTATCTATCAAACAGATATTTATCTAATGCCTTTGATTTTGGTAGCCATTAAGTTGTAGATGTAATCCTAAGAGGATTACTTGATTCTTTAATAGCCTGTTTGAGACCCTCACCCATCCAATTGTGGGGCCATAAGTATGGTTGGACTATAAACGGATAAACCGGGAAGGGGGGAGAGTTTTAAAGATGTCCACTAGTAGGAGCTGAGGGATGGTGGAAATGGAATTGTACTCAGGGAAAATTCCAGGTAATAACACATTTCTTTATATTTTATCAAACCTAAGATAAGCAAAACGCAAGCAGGTTACTTTTACAGTTTCAAAAATAGTGGAAGGTTTTTGCCAGAAAGAAATTGATGTTTTGGAATGTCCCTAAGGTTGTTTGTACAGGAACTAGATAAAAATGTCAGCTTCTTTTCTGGTCTCTCTCTATACATATATAGATATATACATAGGTACATCAATAAGTTTGCAGACTGATGATGAAGAAAGCATTTATTTTACACAAAAGATATTTATTTTGCAACATAATCTCCCACCTTAATTTAGTGGTGAATATCAACATGGAACATAGGGTGGACTAGCGTGAAGGATATTATACAAATAATTAAGCAGAAAAAATGGAGATGGGCTGGTCATCTAGCAAGAAGAGATGACAATAGATGGGGGAAAGGCTAACTGATTGGTGCCCATGGGACAGTAAACGCAGTAGGAAAAGACCAGACACAAGATGGAGGGATGAAATAGAAATGTTTGCCGGTAAGACGTGGCAGAGGTTAGTGCAATCTAGGTCGTCATGAAAGGAGATAGGAAAGGCCATTGTCCAGCAGTGGACTTATAATGGCTGAAGATGATGATGATTAATCATATAGATTGAACATTATACAGTGAAAATTTCAGATCTAATAACTATATGTTAGGCTATATAGGCTATGGACTTATTGATCTACTCTTGTACATACAAGAGTATTTAGTGTGGATGCTATATCATCATCATCAGCCATTATAAGTCCACTACTGGACAAAGCCCTTTCTCGTCTCATGCCTCCATTGTCACCAATTGTTTAACCTTTTGCTCCATCTGTTGTAATCTCTTCTTGCTAAGTGTCCAGCCCATCTGCATTTGTATAATATCTTTTACCCTCGTTTGCCCACGGATCCATGTTGATCTTTTTCTATCTCTTAGTGTTATCTCCAGCATTGCTCTTTCCATGGCTCTCTGTGCGATTCTAAGTTGGTTCTCAGTTCATTTTGTTAATTTCCATGTTTCGCATCTGTAAAACATAGCTGGTATTATGCATTCATTTTATACTTTACACTTTAAACACATTGATACAGTGCTCTTCAATATGTCTCTATTTATACCAAATGCTCTCCAGCCAATCATGATGCGTCGTTTTATTTCAGTTTCATGGTCTTTCTCTAACTTTCTTAGTTGACGTAGGTAAACATATTCATCTACCTCCTCTAAAGCCTTACCTTCTATTTTTATGGTCTTTTTGGGGACTTTATTGTTTACATTACTTTTGTCTGTTTTACTATTTTACTTTCCCTATTTAGATCACTCAAAGTATTTTGTAATTCTTTAGGATGCTTCTGACGTCATGAAGACGTCAGCAGCGAATCTCAAGTGGTTTAAATATTCTCTGTCTATGTTTACTCCCATTTTCGCCCAGTCAGTTTTCCGAAAGATGCTTTCCAGACTTGCTGTAAAATAGTTTTTTCCTATCTTTATCTTGTTTGTATCTCTATGAAGTCTAATTATTGCAGGGCGATTTTCATATATGTTTTGAATGATTTGTATGTAATTCTTGTT
>VCCN01001529.1:1713553-1724136 GCA_006491835.1 Architeuthis dux
TTTTTGTCACCTCTTCATTAAATTGTACAAATCAATTTTATCTAATGAGACACATTAAACCTTTATTTTCATTAATAGAACAACCAAAGAATAGCTTGGCATATTTTAGTAAAGTGGAAAGGAACTTCATGTATAGCTGATAATGATTCTGCTGAGAACTGATCTCCTGTTGGTCATTCCAATGCTATGATTATGTTTTACTAATTTATGATTCTGATATGATATCATTTTTCTGTTCTCTTTGGAAACTCCTTGTCTTCAGAGTCCAAATCATTACCAAAAGGCTATCATCCACTATGGAGTAGGTGAAGCAGCATTGACATATGATCATTCTTCGACCATACTTCATCTTCCTGTCACCTTCAATCTGTTCGTAACTCATCAATTTAATCTATTTATGATAGATGCCATTCTAAATTTGTAACTTTTCCTTCAACCTTTAGCCAGACATTTTAGAATGAAATTATAGAAGCTGTTACATAAAGCCAGATCAATAATGATTTCAGATGTACTCACACACATACAGTTCTGGTCCAATATATATCCCCTATGTGTGTGTGAATCATGCTGAGACCTTATGGAAGCTATCCTTTACAGTAATTTCCATACAGCGGTATAAAGTGCTGTTACATTCCAAAGATATGTAATATACAACTAGTAATTAAATTGGTATCAACCAATCAATCCATCACTGACTGACCTCCAAACTACCGTTCTATCATCGTCTGATCTAATGTCTGCTACTGTTATTTACAGAAATACTAGGCCATGTTTATCTTTGTTTGTCAGCATCATAACACCAAAATATTTTGTATTATCTATAACTTTGAGAAGAGTCGTTAACATTCCAACTTTTGTTTGGACAATCGAATCTCTTCTCTCTATCCTTGATGTTGTCAATACAACGTTTTGGCTGATCCATTCTTCAGCCTTTGTCAGGTGTATAATTCAATAAAAGAGATTATACGCCTAACAAGGGCTGAAGAAATGATCTATATATTCAAATAGTTCTTTGGACGATTGAACTCCTTGTTGTTTGTATTGTTAACACGTTTCGGCCGATCCATTTGACAGGTCTGATTAGTCACTCAATAGAAACTAACGTGACCAATGTCTTTTGGCAGCATTCTGTCTTGGGGGTTATCAATTAAAAAATTGGAAAAAGGTGTGATCAATGACCGAGTTACTTCTCTCGCCTTTTCTTGGGTGGTCATCACTAAACAAAAGTCTGAATTTTTTAAAAAGCGTGAACGCTGCTGGGCACAAACTAAATGACTAAATTTAGCATAAACTTACAATGTAAATGGTGGGGGGGATTTAAAAAACATAATGAGTAACTGTTTACATTTTCAGCCCTCTAGCTACATTGGTGCAGCCTGTACATGCGATACATACATACATAGCCAGCCAGCCAGCCAGACCAACTTTAAAACTGAAGAAACCTATGTTGACAGTTTTGGTTGACGGTTTCTAATAGAATGAACATACTTTCCAAGGTCATACAAAACAAATATAAAAAAGGTAAATTATATTCCCTGGTGATAGTTGAAAAAAAGAAATCATTAATTCAGAAATGGCCAACACAAAAGCAAACAGAAAAATTGATTAGGATGTTGGTCTGTGAAAACTTGCTTGAAACTTGTTTTTCATCAGTTTGCCAAAATAAAAACCCAGCCCTCTTACAATAGTTTCATATTTTTGTGCAATTCTTTTGGGAGAAGAAACATAGACATTTCAAAAGCTTGTTTTCAAATTGTTACAAGAAACTCTTTAATGAAGAAGGAATTGAGCAAGAAAATTCCATTATTTTTCTTTGTGGTAAACAGCAACGAATGTGGTTCACAGCAGGGTTGCCAGATAGTTGGCAACGTTTCTGGCCAAAAACACACAAAAAATGGCCAAATGCCAAAATTTATTATAAAAGCAATTATTTATTATTTATTTGTATTAGGTGAAGTATTGTAGATCATTATTATCCATTTTGTTAGACGGCTATTGACCATCTTAATGTTTTTATTGCAACTTTACGGTGACGGCCTGAGTAAAGTTGCTATAAAAAGCAACTGAAAAATTAAGATGAAGGTAAATAGTATAAACATTTTTTAATAATGATTGTTTATAAAACATTGCAATACAGAAGTACACAAAAAATAAGAATTTATAAAAATTATACTGGAACAAAGTCAAAATAGCCAAAAATTTAAATATGGCCAAATTTGACAAATCTATCCTTTATAAACAGCATTTAGCCATATTTAAATTTTTGGCTATTTTGACTTTAACAAAAGTCAAAATAGCCATAAATTTGAATATGGCCAAATGCTGTTCAAAAAGGCTAGATTTGTCAAATTTGGCCATAAAATGGCCATAATGGCAACTCTGGTTCACAGTTAGGAAGTTTGAGTCTGTTAAAAAAATAGGTCATGAAACCGAAACATTAGTCAAAACGATTCTAAAATGACTCTCTTGGGTCACCATTCCAGCAGACCAGCATTTTTTCTATTTCTCTCAAATGGGAAATATCACTGAAAGTCTCAAGTTATATTTTCCGTTTTTTCTATTTAGGTTTTCTATTTTATGTTGCACGTATGCAAGTGTGAATGTGCAAATCTTTGCATATTTCTCATTTTCTTTTTAAAAGCTTTAAATATCTTTTAAATAGAGTGAAAAATATTTGCTTGGAATTTTCTGCATTGATTTATCTGTAAGTAACAGATAATTTGTTTAAGCTCAATAGTTTCTTAATCTATACTCAATGAATTTCTTTATTTATACCCAGTGGGTAAAAAGCAAAGCAGTTTCAGCCTCTTTAGCCCAGTAAGGCAGTCCATTTAAGAGAAGGTTACTCTGACATTAAAAAAAATAAGCCTGTCAGATAGCGCGAGCAGGTGGTATAACTGGATATAGGGCAGATTTGGCTCTTTGGCCTTGGTTGGCCACCAATCTAAGAGACGCACAAAACAGGAGTGGAGCCACTCGGTTAGACTAGTGGTAAACTCTACCTCCTTTCTGGCAACTCCTGCAGCCCAAAAGGCTGCCAGTTGTGACTTCTCATCATACCCCAGGAAAACGACCTTGATGGCCGAGAGAGTGGGATTGTCCCTGTACAAAAACCTGCCGACCTTTAAAAAGAACAACTTTTACACACAGGTTATTATGCAAACCTCAGCACAGCCACAGATATCATCTGAATGATGAATCTAATTAATAGTCATTCTTTTGTATTCCAAGGGAAATTATGAATCACTGCCACTGATATATGCTGTGTTGGTGGTGATCAATTAAGAAGTTGGAAAATGTGGTGATCAATGAATAAATTACTTCTCTCATCTTTTGTTGGGCTGTGATCACAAAAAAAGGTCTGAATTTAGCATAAACTTACATTGTATATTGAACCACCCTCTAAAAACCTATTTAGGGGGAGAAATATTTCAAAAAATAAAAACTTTTTCCCTACTCATTGAATGGAGTGTGTGTAAAATTTCAAGTTTCTACTATGAACGGTTAGTGCTGGATGAAGTCCAGATACATAGATACATATAAATGTTAGAACCTAAACCCAGAAATAAACCAGTGTTGTGGGTTGCGGTGATTAATTAATATGAAAGAAATACTAGTAAAAAAATTAATAGTTGCAATGAAACGCAACTGAAATACTACGAGTATGGCATATACCTACTTCTTAATTTCCAGGTTTTTTGTATGTTCAATGTCTACTAATGAAGACATTACAGTATACCTAGTTCTCCAACCAAGTTTTATCATATACCTGGTTCCCAAAACCGATTTCCATCACTGGATATCAAATCAGCACAACTTTCTGAAGGTCACTAACAGATTTTATGATGTAGCTATTTGCAAATTACATTTCTTCATTGGATAGTTTCCTTGTTAACCTGACAAGCCAACACCGGAATATCCACTATCCTTAGGTTATGTTCTGTGGAAAGATAGTTATTGCATAGTTCCTTCTCTGGTCAGTTTTTATTAACACTAAATGTGAGGAATTGATCTGCTGGGGTCAGTATCTGACATTATTGAACTGTCAGCCTGAAGAATATGGCTAATGCTGGGTATCTAAACTGATTATCCTGCTGACTCGCAAATCTATAACACTGTGCAATGCGATTTTTGTTCCTTGGTAGTGAGTGTTATTTTCTGATTGCTTATGTGTAAAAAGTATAGAAAATGGCCATTATTCCCTTCAAACTTTGCTCTTGTGGCCAGGATAGTGATATTTCTATGTAATTGTTTTTTATTACTTTATGTGATTAAAAATGTGCAAATTCGTTTGTTGTCCAATTGGAAATAAGTAGATTTCAAATTATCACTGTCATAGACATAAAGTTTGAAGGGAATAATTGACATTGTCTATACTTTTTAGACATAATCAATTAGAAAATGATGCTTATTACCCAGGAACAAAAGAAAAGTTTTAAAAAACGTTGCACATTATAATCAACAGATGAAATGAATTAAGTATTTTTCTGAACACTAGCTTATTTGTGGTTTTATTTCTAAAAAGTATTGAAACAAAATGAAGAACATTTTTTATACAAGTATATTTGTAGGTTATTTCTTATTGGTGTGTGTTTCTGTACAGTTAGATATCACCAAAAATTGAAATCTGCCCAACTTATTATTTCTTGTAAATACCCATGTGTGCATAACTAAGTTAATTTTTTAGTTTACATACATTCAGCTTTCTACAGTGGATTGTCCAATTGTACCATATAAGTTCTGTTTCAATACATTGCAAGCTTGTCTTACAAGCAGCGAGCAGAATGCTTTGTCTTCAGTAACTTATATTATTTTCCTATGTCTATTCTGATGATAACAGTTCAAAACTGAAGTAAAAAGATTATTCTTTTAATTTATTCAATCTATTGGCTCTTATGATATAATTGTGCAGATCTATATTCTTTTATGTCAGAAGTAATGGAGCAAAAGTTAACTTTCCATAGTTTATTATGCTCTGCATTTTCATTATTATTGAGTGGAAATGAGTGGGTAAAGATTCATTATGTTGCTACATTGCCTTTGGGAAAACAGTCCACAAATGATTTTAGATTCATCCATCATGTTTCTGATAACATTATTTAGACCTTTTCTGCTATAAAAGAGGAAAGTTTATGTATAATTGAACATTTTATAACATTTTATTTTAGTGTGAAAAAAAGTATACTATTTGTATATACAAGCACACATCATAACGATCATATTTACACAATATCTAGAGTTTTAAACCTTTTGCGGTGGTGTAATAAACATCATAATTCTTCTTAAAATCATTTGCATCTGTTGATAGCACTACATATTCTGGTAATCTATTCCAAAGTCCTACTACTCAATTGCTAAAAAAGAATTTTCTGATATTCAATCTACTTCTGTTTGCTTCTACCGTATATGTGTGGCCTCTCAGTTCCTTGTACCCGCTTCTAGTAAAAAATACATCAGAGTTTACTACTTCTAAACCATGCATAATCTTGAAGATTTCTATTAAGTCTCCCTGATCTCTCCTATTTTCTAACGATGTTAATCATAACTCATACTTTTTAATTCCAGTACTAACTTAGTTGCTCGTCTCTAGACTTTAAAAAAAAAGATTTTTATCTCTTTCCAAGTACGGTAACCTGGCCTGTGCACAGTACTCTAGGTGTGGACGGACATAAATCTTATATAGTATAAGGAACGAGTCCTTGTCTATATATGAAAAGGTATGCTTAATCAGTCCTACTACCCTGTTCGCCTTAGCTGCAGCACTGGCAATATACCTGGAGAATAATAGTTTATCAGTTACTATGATACCAAGATCCTTTTCATCACTTACAATATCTAGTATATTTCCATTCATACAGTAATCGTAACATGGATTTCTATTTCCTACATGTAACACCTTACATTTACCTTCATTAAAAGCTAATAACGATTCTCTTGACCATAGCATAAATTTATCTAGGTTCTTCTATACTCTTACTTGGTCAACCAGCAACAAGACTGGGTGGTACAATTTAGTATCATCTGCAAAGATTTTACATTTTATAGATATTGTATCTGGTAGATCATTAATAAATATTAAAAATAGTACTGGTCCAAGCACTAACCGCCATGGCACACCACTAAATTACACAATTGATAGCACTAACATGTGTGTAACCATTTTAATTCCTTGATATTTCGATTAGACTTCAATCAAGGCGGGTTAAATTTAGTTTTCATTTTAAAGTTAATTATTTTTCCAATTAAAAAGCTTGTGTTGCTTTTAATGTTTTATTGGCTTCCCATTTTTCAATATATTGATTTTCATTAACTAAAATTTGAAATTCTAAAAGAGAAGCTTTCAAAGAATTCCTAGAACTTTGGTTCTGTCTAATAAAATCATTTAACTCTTGAAGTCCTAAAGAGCATGAGACCGCACCTAAACAAACATGGCTGAAAATCCTAAAACGCATAAGGCCACACGAGTCTTTCCTGCAATACTGCTAATTTTCACAACAATCTGCCCATAAGTAAAGACTATAAACATTTGAATGAACAAACCCATTTTTAGCCATTTTCTGCTCAATCCTTACAGGACTGGGCTTTGGACTTAGAAAATTTTCAACAGGATGTTAAGAGTTATGACATAAGAGTCTCTATTTTAACACTTTTCATATTTTCCTTTCGTCTTACAGCTTTCAAGTTTGTCAAGGTCCTAAAACGCTGCACCAAAATGCAATGTATTGTTACGGACTGGTTTCATTAAAAACTAAAGGGACCTGTATTCTACAAAATTGTATATAGCAGCAGAAATACGGTCCTGTGGACAATTGTTCTATTGCTTTGATATACAGTTAACCCCCTTGCCATTCTCAGGTTCGATAATTTTTGGTTCAGTCATGAATAATTTAATAGGAATATTTTTGTGAGTTTTGCGGGATACAGCAAAAGCCGCATCATAGAAAATATGCTGTATAAACAAAACACAAAATATAAGATATGTTGATTATATAAGAATCAAGCAAGTCTACCTTGAAGACAATGGATTGTGTTGCCTTAATATGTCTTGGAATGAATGCAGCACTCCTTGACCTTTTGGCTACAGCCCTAGCATTTCACTGGTGAAGTATTTATCTGATCCATGAATGATTTGATCTTTGTGAATTGTCCAGTCATTCTTTTACCATGTCTTAATTATTAGTATCTTTTCTTTCTCTTTGACACTTCCTTGATTTTCTATTACTTTCACTCTGATTTTGACTTAGTATGACTCAGCGTCTATACAATATGGTTGTTATTGACAGAGATAATCTTTTGAAGATTTCAATAGAACGGTTAGAATATTTTATCACAATTGTCCAGTTTACATCTCATACCATTTTTGTTCTTTCACAATAAAACTATCTATGTCTATACAATATGGTTGTTATTGACAGAGATAATCTTTTGAAGATTTCAATAGAACGGTTAGAATATTTTATCACAATTGTCCAGTTTACATCTCATACCATTTTTGTTCTTTCACAATAAAACTTACTGTATTTGCTGGTATATAAGATGGACATTTAATTTAGAAAAGAAAAAAAAATGCAAACAGGTCTGGTTAGTCGCTCAATAGAAACCGTCATGTGAGCAACGTTTTTTGGCAGCATGCTGTGTTGGGGGTGATCAATTAAAACAATTGGAAAAAGGGGTGATCAATGAATAAGTTACTGGCACCCATATATAAGGAGTGATCGATGAATAAGTTACCGACACCCATATATGCTGTGTTGGGGGTGATCAATTAAAAAGTTGGAAAAGTGGGTGGTCAATGAGATTAAGTTATTTCTCTCACCTTTTGCTGGGCAGTGATCACTAAAAAAGTCTGAATTTAAAAAAAAAACAAGTGTGAATGCTGCCGGACACAAACTTGGGATCAATTTATCAAAAACTTACATTGCAAATAGAACCCCCACACTAAAAATGGGGGAGAATTTAAAAAAGAAATTTTTTTTTCTAGACATAATAATAAGTAAATGTTTAAATTTTCAGCCCTCTAGCTCCATTGTTGCAACCTGTACACCAGCCAACCAGACCAACTTGAAAACTGAAGAAACCTATATTGACAGTTTTGGTTGACAGTTTCTAATATTACACTGCATCCTATGTGCTGGTATTATGACTAGGGGACCGTCTACTGAAGCTTGATATAGACATTTATGGAGCTTAAATGGGTTGCAATATGGGGTAGTCCTACAAATATCCTTGATAGTTAAAATTAATAATAATAGTTGAGAATGCTTCATCTAAGAGATTCAAAAAAATAATATTACTAAGAAACATTTTACTGTTTTTTTTTTTATGGAAGTTAAGGCTGAAATTGGAGAAACTTTGTAGCCCAATAAATGCTTGATAGATTTTAGACTTTTTGAGTGAAATATTTCAAAAGCTGATTCTGGTAACAATATTCAATAGACAAATTGTTGGGTAAACGTTGTCAGCTTATTATCATGTACAAAGTCACTTCTCAAGTCATTATCTGTTATGTAGATACTAGCTGGAGAGTGAGAACACCAATTGACTGCTGTTCTCATAGTGTCTCATCCTTTTTTTCCAACATGTTACTTGAGAAGTGAGCATCTAATTTTCGACAATTTAAATACATTTGTCACATTGGAAAGTGACTAGGTCGGTGTGAAAAAGGTTACACCTTCAAAATGTAAATATTAAGTAACCTTCATTCATCAGTTTTTCTTGATCAAGACTTATTGTGTAACTGCATCATGTCATTTTGAGATAGTAGAAAGCTAAGATAAATTTTCATTGTATATATCAGTTGTTCCCAAGCTTTTCGAGGCATTCCCCACTTTTGTCAATAAGATTAATAATATTCCCCCCCTTCCATTTATTAAGTTGCAACAAAGAATAATTTCAAATAATAACTTTATTTTACATATAATTAGAGAGCTTCATACTAAGAATTAGTTTAATTTTATAATTGTACAGCTGCTACTGTGTATTTGTTACTCAAAGAAAGCAAGCGAAAATAATTAGAACACATCATTTGAAATTCCAGTTTATTACAAAAAAAATAAGAATTCTGCTATAGTAACTGAGATAATACACATCAATGTGATCTCTGTTCGTGTTTTTTTGCTACCAGTTCTTCGATTTGTGGGTTGTGAGCCTTTGACTTAGATAGATAGAAGTGCAGAAAACCCTATTTCTAGACTGGTCTTTTATTTTTATCTAATAGCCTTATTAATTAAACTATTTCTTAGTATGAAGCTGTCTAATTATACGTAAAATAAAGTTATTATTTGAAATTATTCTTTGTTGCAACTTAATAAATGGAAGGGGGGGATACTAGTAATCTTATTGACAAAAGTGGGGAATGACTCAAAGGTTGGGAACCACTGGATTAGAAGAATATGAATACAATGGATCGAATCAGAACAGAATTAAAATCTGACAGATATTGGTGCATTATTGAATCCATCAAAGATGGAGTACATTGTTGAAGAAATTGACAACTTCCAGTATTGTCTGATTAAGAGTTCTATTTTTAGAATTGCAAAATTTGACTAGCATCTCCATGAAAATTGTCTTTTGAGTAGTGAACGCTATTTTGGCAATACTTTGAGATAATTCTTTCAGATTCTCATAATTCCGACCTTTGGAGATTTGTTTTTCTATGGAACATTATTGGAGTCTAAGATTAATATTCTATATTAAAGTTTTTTCTTCTTTTTTTGTATCATTATTTAGCCTTTTTGTATCATTATTTAGCCTTTTTTGTATCATTATTTAGTCTTTTTGGTATTATTATTTAGCTTTTTTGTATCATTATTTAGCCTTTTTGTATCATTATTTAGTCTTTTTGTATCATTATTTAGCCTTTTTGTATCATTACTTAGCCTTTTTGGTATTATTTAGCTTTTTTGTATCATTATTTAGCTTTTTTGTATCATTATTTAGCCTTTTTTGTATCATTATTTAGCCTTTTTGGTATTATTATTTAGCCCTTTTGTATCATTATTTAGCCTTTTTGTATCATTATTTAGCCTTTTTTGTATCATTATTTAGCCCTTTTGTATCATTATTTAGCCTTTTTGTATTATTATTTGGCCTTTTTGTATCATTATTTAGCCTACATTGTCGGTCTGTTTCTGAGAAACCTTTTAGTTCTTGGCAAGATCAGCAGAGACTCATCATCATCATCGCTTGTCACTCTCTCTGAAAACAGGAGGACTTGACATGAAACACAATAGGCAATAAAGCAAGCACTTAAGGGAGAAGAAGGGCTGGGACTGTAAGGGTGTGTAAGCTGGGTGTGTCATGGGGTTGGGCAGGAAAAGGGAATGAAAGAAGTTGAGTTAAACAGAAAATTCTTTACAACAAGCCTGCACATGAAATTAAACTATCTGTTGTGGTTCTCAGCAGTTGTCGATAGAAAACAAGGCTTGTCCACTATGGCTGACTCAGTTCTTGTCAGTGTTCTTGTAGAACATTCTATGTTTTTATTTTTATCATGAAATAGAAGAGTTCATTCAGTGCACATCGTTGATAAGCTTTGTGTCTTTTCTTGTTTTACCAAAGTTGTTGCCCTTTTTCTCTTCCCC
>VCCN01001529.1:1771907-1784509 GCA_006491835.1 Architeuthis dux
TTACAAATTTGAGAGGTTATTCTTATTGCCTTAAGCTTAGAGTATGCATTATATACATTCTTTTGAGGTAGAGAAGTTATATAAAACTATAAACAAATACATGAATAATAATTGGGAGGCAGGCTACATTTTATGTCATATACAAGAACCCCATTAAATAGGAGATGATTTTTTTCTGTTAAGAAGATAGAAAATCAGTTTCTCTGTTTAATTTTTAATGTTCTACTACTAATATTTGTCCATAAAAGGTTTAATTAAAAGTCAGTATTTTAACTGCAGGAAAAGAAAAACAACAAAGAATTTATAACATTTATTTTTGTGTAAACGTTTTAATATCTGAGTGAGATTCTATTTTGTTTCAAGGGAAAACATGTTAAAGTTATCTTACTGTTTTTATTGAATGTCATTATATAAGCCATTAGTGATTGCAGTTATTGCACAGGGAAAGATGTGTTTTTAGTTCTTTCATTGATTATTGACTCTGAGAAAAAAAGAGAAGACATATCCTGAAATAGCTCTGCTTGTTTTGTGATACATGTGACATAGCTTTTCAGCAGATATAAATATCAGGAGATCAATAAAGCTAAATTAATATAGTTTTAATCCAACAAATGGAGAAGTGAAATGCTATGAGTTGGTACCTAACAAAGTATTCCTAAATTTCTTACACTTGAAAAATTCATTTAAAAAGATGCACATAAAAAATATCATCTGTGAAGTAATTTTTATTTTTGAGGTTTAAATAATTAGGAATTTTTCAAAAATCAGTTTTAATAAATGTGAAAGATACAAAAAAACTTGTTACATTTACAGTTTATAGAAGGTGTTGGCATCAAACATGAACTCTTAAATTCATACAAAGAAATTAGGATTTCAATTTCAAGGGAAATAACTTGATTAAAATTATCTTCCTTTGACCATTTGGTGAATTTTTTATTCAATTCACAGAAGAGTTCCACTATTTTTTATGCTATTCATTGAAAAGTTCTACTGTCAATTACAAGCAGTTTATAAATTTAAGAATTAAGATGGATATGCAGTTACATTGCTGTAAACTATACTTAAAACTATCAGAATTAATTTTAAAAGACATTTTCTATTCCTCTTATTAAAATTAATGAGTGAGATTTTTTAAATATTTGTTTTTTTATATTCTTAAAAAGATACCCTCAAAATGTCAAATACAGCATTTTTTAAATATGCCTGGTGAAAAAAAAAAGATGTAAAAACAAAAACAGAAAAAAATAGTCGACTAAAATGTTGACTGATTTGAATGAAAAACATCTGTACTCGAGTACCTTATGGAATTGCCTCTATACTTACCTTCTGCATAAACTCCTACCAAAATTTGCTACTTCGTTGTTCCTTGGCCTGTGCAGGATATTTGTGTTCTTCCACAATCCTACCAGATTCAGTGAAACTATAACTGCTATAATGATTAGTTGGGTACTAAGCATGAATAATTTATTGTAAATATCAACTAATAAAATTCTTATTACTATTAATTTGCTTGACTGCTAAAAGTAACTAAGTATGTAAATACATTTAAATGTTATTGTTGAATATGCAAAAGTACTTGGTGTCACTGCATGACCCTGTGAATATAAATTGGTACTATTTTTTGATTTTCATTTGTATGAATAAATGATAACTGTGTATTAGCTGTATGACTCACAAATGTCTTGTTTAAAAAAATATCTTGTTTTTTATTTTCATGACATCAGTGTTTAAACTTTATCTAAAACAAAAACAAAAACAACTTGGAACAAATAGAGAAGCGAAATGCTATGAATTGGTACCTAACAAAGTATTAATTAATTTCTTACACTTAAAAAATTCATTTTAACGCAGATCTTGCAGTCCAAGAAAGCCAATTTAACTATTTTGTCGCTAGATCTAGCTACAAAATAGCTATATCTAGCTATTTTGTGTCCCACACTATAACACAAATGTTGGTCCAAGAAAGCCAATTTAGCTATTTTGTAGCTAGATTTAGCTACAAAATAGCTGGATCTAGCTATTTTGTGTCCCCCATTATAACGGATGTTGGAGTCCAAGAAAGCCAATTTAACTATTTTGTAGCTGGATCCAGCTGGATCTAGTTATTTTGTGTTCCATATTATAACACAGATGTTGGTCCAAGAAAGCCAAAATAGCTACTTAATAGCTAGATCTAGATTTTTTGAAATATTTTGAAAATCTATTTTCTAAATAACCTCAAAAATAAAAATTAATTCACTGATATTTTTTTATGTGCATCTTTTAAAATGAATTTTTTAAGTGTAAGACAAGATACAAAAAAATATTGTGTTACATTTACAGTTCATAGGTGTTGGTATCAAACATTAACTTTGAACTAAAACCCTCATTTGGCTGTTTGTGCTTTCCTATTTTTCCGTAAATGTTGTGGGGGGAAGCCGGGAGCAGATGGGCAGTGATTTAGCCATCATTGCCGACCCACCAACTGTAGAGTGTTGTGGTTAAGGGTCAAAACACTCAGTGAAGGTTGAGTACCGCCTGGTGACATCTGCTCTTGGCAGAAGATTACAGTTACCACATAGGGTAACCGGAGAATGCACCCCCCAGCAGGTGTATGTTTCAAGTAACTAAATATCAGTCATAATTTGAAAATAATTGCTGATTCCCGGAATCACTGATTTATTGATACGCATTCCTGTGAATCAAATATTCAATAAAACTATATTTTGGTTGATCCATTCTACAGCTTTCTTCAGGTGTACAAACTGTGAGGAAGGAGAAGGGTCTCTTTGCTACAAAAAATAGATGGCAAATAGAAAAGTGTTGTATATGCTCAAATATCAAAATAGATTTTATGTGAAAAACATTTTGAAAAGTAAAGAAAACAGGTTTAGTTAGTCACTCAATAGAAACAGTCATGTGACCAACATTAAAAAATTAGTAAAAGGGGTGATCAATGAATAAGTTACTTCTCTAAAAAAAGTCTGAATTTTCAAAAAAACAAGTGTGAATGCTGCCGGACATAAACTAAGGGACTAATTTAGCATAGACTTAGATTGCAAATTAGACCCCCCACTAAAAACCTATTTAGGAGGAATTTAAAAACAAATGTTTTTTCTAGACATCATCATCAGTCATTATAAGTCCACTGATGGACAAATGCCTTTCCTTCTATGACGACCTTGATTGTGCTAACCTCTGCCATGTCTTACCGGCAAACTTTTCTATCTCGTCCCTCCATCTCGTCTTTTCCTACTGCATTTACTGTCCCATGGGCACCAGTCGTTAGTCCCCCATCTATTGTCATCTCTTCTTGCTCCATTTTTGCTGTTTAATTAGCTGTATACTATTTTTCACTCTAGTCCTCTCTCTGGTCCATGTTGATCTTTTTCTATCTCTTAAAGTTATCCCTATCATTGCTCTTTCCATGGCTCTCTGTGCTATTCTGAGTTGGTTTTCAGATCGTTTAAGGAGTAAATGTTTAAATTTTCATATTGGGTGACAAGGTTCTATTGACAATTTTCCTGATTATATTTTCTTAATTTTCTAATTTCCTTTAATTTTGAATGACAATTTAGAAACAATCTTTATTATAGTTAATGACAAATTTCAGTTTTAATTTTTCACAATTCTGAATTTTTTAAAGTTCCTTCTTTATCAAATTATTCTAAAATTATTTATAATAGGATATTTTTTGTGCATCAAGAGAGCAGGGTTTGTTTTAATTGTTTCTTTGTTTTTAAGGTACGGAACTAGTTTTTGATCTTTTTCTATCTCTTAGAGTTATCCCTAACATTGCTCTTTCCATGGCTCTGTGCTATTCTGAGTTGGTTTTCAGTTCGTTTAAGGAGTAAATGTTTAAATTTTCAACACTCTAGCTCCATTGGTGGGTCTTTATGCATGATACATACATAGCCATCCTGACTGACTTGAAAACTAAAGAAACCTATGATGACAGTTTTAGTTGTTGGTTTCTGATTCAATCAACTAAATTCTTCAATACCTTCAGAGTAATTTCAGCTAATTTAATAGAGAGATGCATGCAATCATAGATTGAAGTAAAAAAAGATTGTTCAGTATAAATATCGTTATCCCAGTCTAAATCAAGTATGTAGTAGTAGACACACTATTTCTGCACATTTCCTTAATTGCCTTGAAGAAAATTTCAAATTAGATTTTAAGTCATTTGCATCATGGCTAGAATAGCCCCACCTACAAAACTGAGAAAATTGTCTAAACTCCTTTCATATTTTTTTTATTTTCAAGAGTTGAATTTATCTGACTGCTATCATTTTCTGCCTTTCATATTCAATGATAATTCATTTTGAATTCAGTGAAACATGAAGATTCAAGTGATGGTTGGCAATTTTATCTTGTTCTCCAAATTCCTCTAATGAAGTTTTGCTCAGACAGGAGCCACTTGGATCCCAGGGGAGGAATTTTAGCCAAAGGAGGAATTTGGGGAAGAATTTCAGTCAGCGGAGGAGCGTATAATAGAAAGT
Organism: Architeuthis dux; assembly: GCA_006491835.1. NCBI lineage: Eukaryota > Metazoa > Mollusca > Cephalopoda > Oegopsida > Architeuthidae > Architeuthis > Architeuthis dux. The sequence goes on from VCCN01001529.1 coordinate 1,776,389, forward strand.
ACATGGCTCCCCCCGTTATAACGCGGTTTGTTGAAGCGCAGTTCGCATCATAACACGGGTGGATGGTGGATCACAAAATGTTAATCGACCTCCAAAATAGCTTAATCTAGCTATAAAATAGCTAAATAGGACCAACATCCGTTATAATGGGGGGACACAAAATAGGTAGATCTAACAATTTTGTAGCTAGATCTAGCTACAAAATAGCTAAATTGGCTTTCTTGGACCAACATCCATGTTATAATGGGGGACACAAAATAGCTAGATCTAGCTATTTTGTAGCTGGATCTAGCTACAAAATAGCTAAATTGGCTTTCTTGGTCCAACATCTGTATTATAGTATGGGACACAAAATAGCTAGATATAGCGACAAAATAGTTAAATTGGCTTTCTTGGACTGCAAGATCTGTGTTATAATGGGGGACTCTTGTATAATGGTGAAAAAAATTGCTAGATGACAATTCAAGATGTGACCTGTGATTCTGAGAACCAATGCACTAATGCTTGTTCTTTAAGGTTTGCCATGCGATATCATTAGAATTGATCCAAGACTTAATGTTCACCCAATTCCTAGTGATTTTTTATGTTATAAAAATTCCAACTTTAATTTTGTTTTTTAAGAAAATGGTATAAAATATTTCATTCTAGCATACCACTCCTTTATTTTAATGTGTATTCAAAAATGTTCTGATTACATTTCAGTTCTTAATATCGGCAAAAAGTGGAGCTGTCGCAGTAATAACACATATGTATGCTGGCCCCTGTCAAGGTTGACAATTGGTGTAACAATGTTTTACGATTATTACTGCCTGAGCTTTATTTATAGGAGAGTGATTGGGCACAAACTAGTGATCAATTTAGCATAAACTAATAAATTCAATTGCATATTGAACCCCCCTCTAAAAACCTATTTAGGAGGAATTTTCCAAAAAACAAAAGAATATTTTCCCTACTCAATTTCAAGTTTCTACTATGAACAGTTAGGGCCGGGCGACGTCTGGAAACATAGATACATATAAATGTGAGAACACAAGAATAACCTAAACCCAACAATAAACCAGTGTTGTGGCTAGCAGTGATTAATAATTTTCAATTTTACATTGTTCAGAATATAATTCGCTTCATTCTGAGTGAAAATGAAAATCCATTTTGTCCTTTTCTTGTGTTGTTTTTGTGTACTGGTTAGTCCCTCAATAGAAACTGTCACGTGATCAGTGAATAAATAAATCACTGAAAAAGTTTGAATTTAAAAAAAACAACAAGCATGAATGCTGCTGGACACAAACTGAGGGACCAATTTAGCATAAACTTGCATTGTAAATCAAACCCACCAACTAAAAACCTATTTTGGGGGCAATTTTCAAAAAACGAAAAAAAAATTTTTCTAGACATAATAAGGAGTAAATCTTTAAATTTTCAGTCCTCTAGCTCCATTGGTGTAACATACCAGACTCACCTGAAAACTGAAGAAACCTATGTTTGTGACAGTTTTGGTTGGTGGTTTCTAAAAAGCATATTGGATGACAAGGTTATATTTGACAATTTTCTTGATTATATTTTCTTAATTTTCTAATTTCTTTATTATAGTTAATGACAAATTTCAGTTTTAATTTTTCACAATTCTGAATTTATTTTTGAAAGTTCCAAGTTGTTTCCGTCTTTATTAAATTATTCTAAAATTATTTATAATAGGATGTTTTTTTGTGCATCAAGAGAGCAGGGTTTGTTTTAATTGTTTCTTTGTTTTTAAGTTACGGAACTAGTTTTTGTATTTTTTTCCTTTTGTTGTTTAATAATCGTCTCAAGTGAATAGTGGCCATTGTGGAGGGGATTGGTTTCACTGTGTGGCCAGTTGTTGTCCAACCATAACAAAAGTATTTTTCTCTGGACTTCTGACTGTTTATTTGCACTCAGATTCTTGGGTCACTCTCAAGATGTCAACTACCTTCAGTAATTTCAGCAACTCTTCTCTTATAAAGGAGGCGCGGAGTGGCTTAGTGGATACTGGCATGGGAAACGGAGTCGGTGAATCGCTGCTTACGTTCAATTCATTCACTTCAAATTAATACCTTTTAGAAATATTAAAATTCGGAGCCCTTTTTGTTGTTCTTGTCTACAATTGCAGCCTTATAGAGAGAAAAAAAGCTGCTGAAAAGATAAAGTGATCAGATTTGCCCAAATTCGATGGTGTAAAAAATGATAGGTGTAAAAATTGATTGTGATAGTGGTTACAGACACGGAAAATGGAATCAGTGAAACAAGTTTGAATTTCGACTGAAGCTGCTTACGTTCACTTAATTCACTTCAAACTAATTCCAGATTAAAATTTGAAGCCCTTTTATGCTTGTCCAATAATGTCACATTAAGGGGAGGGTAAAAAGGCTGCAGAAAAGATAAAGTGATCAGATTTGCCCAAATTTGCTGGTCTTGGCTGAGATGCAGAAAAGATAAAGTGATCAGATTTGCCCAAATTTACTGGTCTTGGCTGAGATGCAGACAAAATAAAGTGATCAAATTTGCTGGTCTTGGCTGAGATGACTTGCTAAAACAGAATTGCGCTTTCCTCCCGAACAGAGATAACTGTAAGAACTGATTGTGTTGATAGACAGAACTAAAAATGAATGGATAAGTTTTGATTTCAGTATATTCTTGTAAGCAACAGTTTTTTTAAAAATACATTTTTTATTCCTGTAAACAACTTATGGAACATAGGGCTGCAATAACTCTGCTGCGGTTTCAGTGGCAAGTAGGTTTTGCGTGGTGAGTTGCTATAATTCCCCCCCAGTTGGGAACCACTGTCCCAGCTGGACTACCTTACAGGGTGAAAGGGCTCCAACTGCCCTGCTATTTACCCATAGTTGGGGGAGAAGTGGATTCATGCCATTCCCAAGGGTATTAGTGCAAAGTGAATGCAAACAACCTCGACTGAAACTCAAACTCTGTCTGTTTTCCCTACCGATAACTGTTAACGTCACTCCACACCTCTATAATCAACAGTAGCCTTGTAAATTCTATTGACAGTCCTGATTCCATACAAATGTACCATTTCTCTAGTTGAATGAACTCCTGTATAATCCTGTTCATCACTTTTCTATGCCTGACTTCACTTTCTTTCTCCCCTCCCCCATGTTTGATTCTGGTACTTCTTCATCTTTCCAAATCCTAACACTCACTCCTAACACTAAATATAGAGGCTTTTTTTTCTGATTACTCAATTCCGCTTGGTTGCACTAAGTCATTAATCACAGCAAGTGCATTTTGCTATGTAGTAGTCTGTGAACAGTGAACTTGGCATAACGATCTGACAAATGACCCCCACATTCTTTGGTTTCTCTCTCGTACATTAATTTTCCAATGCATACATTTATAATGCTATTAAATTGACTCTCAAAGATTAGAAAAAAAGCTTAAATCACATAAATATAAAAGGAATTTGAAATTCAAACTAACAAAAAACTTGATATGTTTCAGTGTTGATCTAGTAGCTAATATTGTTGAAAATTGTATTCCAGAGTGGAAGGCTTGAACTTGACTTTTCATTAAATGCTACCCATATTCATATTTCTGAAATCTATCCAGTAGAATATTAAAATTAGTCCACGGTTACTCAACTACAACATGATGTGGTTTCTTTGTCAATGTAATATTGTAAAAACTTCTATTTTGAGCATTTTTGATAGTATTTATTTTGTTGAGGTTACAGGAAAGAAAAAAATATTGATGATTTTTATAAAAACATTTTTCTTTTTATAAAAACAACACCAGTGACAGTCTAATATGGAGAGAATCTGCATTTAGAATAATGTCAACTGTATATTTGATCATGTAGTAAATCTTTCACATTTAGCAGGGCAGTACCTGTCCAAAAGGTGCATGTTTGGAAGCGGCTAGACTTTATGGTGTGTGGAGCAAGCTGCCATAATTGTCATGTAAAATAAGTTTCTGTCTGTCGTACAAAACTACGGCTTTGAAGTATTTCAGTTACTTCTCTTCAGTGTTACCAATTTAGATATTTTATATCTAAATTTGAATAATTCTTAATTTTTATTATATTCCTCAAGAACCATGTATGTATGTAAAATAATTTTCTGTCCGCCGTACGAAACTACATCTTTGAAGTATTTCAGTTACTTCTCTTCAGTGTTACCAATTTAGATATTTTATATCAAAATTTGAATAATTCTTAATTTTTATTAGATTTCTCAAGAACTGCTGATCCAAAAAATTTCAAACTCGACACTGCACTCCCTTGTGTACTAACTAATATATCTAGCGAATGTCAACTTCGTACAATGGCCAGATGTTGAGTAATTGCTGTGCACACACACATACAGATTTCTTCAATTGTAGTTAGATGATGTAAAAAAAACGACATTTCATGTATAAAAACAACTTAATAAAAGGTGTAGCTTTACCATTTTTATTTTTCTGGGGTTTTTTCTGAATCTTTTTATATTGTTAATTTCCCCACATACCAGGATGTTCATATTAGATCACCAACTTTCTTTGAAAGACTCTTTCTGTAAAAAACGGCTCTGATTTCTTCCTTCCTCGTATATTTTGTTACATACATTAAAACAATACATATATTCATTTTGTGACATACTTATAGCAAATTTGTAATACTTGAGATTTGGAGACACTATAACTGCTGCTCGAGGGCTTTCCGAACACAGGGGTTTTTGTGCTGCTTGATAAATATGAAACTTAATTTGTGCTCGAATTCTATCTGCTAATAATGGTGAATTTATTTTTATGAAATGTAAACTTAATATTTGGATACCTGGACATCCTGAAAGACATATTTATCACAGTGTCTATTTTGTAGTTATATCCAATCAACTGATTTTATAAAGCAATGGAAGAGAATTGCTTCATTGTGTGTATTCATTGAATACATAAACAAAATAGGCAACAGTGGAACTCACAGTTACATGCATATTTGTCAGTCAGATAAATTCCACCTGGGCTACCAAAAATGTAAAAAATGCGAACATTAGTCGACATGATGGATGGTAAAAAATATTATCTGCCTAAAGAATGGACTGGACAGATTCATCTATGTATATTGATGATCCCTCATCTCAAAAAATTCAGCTAGTAAATAAAGTAGGATTCTAATCCTACTTTATTTTCTGTCTGAATTCTGAGATGAGGAGCCACTATAACTGTTGCTTGAGGGATTTCTGAACACAGGACTTTTTGTGCTGCTCGATAGATATGAAACTTAATTTGTACTCGAATTCTATCTACTAATAATGGTGAATTTATTCTTATGAAATGTAAACTTAATATTTGGATACCTCAAGGTTGCAGCAAACAGATTAAACTTGAAAAATGAAATAAAACAAATGCTATGATTATGAAATCTTTATTTATAACAGCTGTTTAATATGCTTTGTCAAGTTTGTAAAATACAGCGACAATGAGCTTAAATAAGCTGGTAACTTGGATACTCTATCACTAAACTTACCAATGCTGTATGGGCATGAGATCGTAAACAGAGCTTAAATATATGAAAAAGCAACAAAAAACCCAGGTGTTTACTTAAAACTGTTTGATTACTGTAAAACAAAAAGCTAACATCTTTCTTTTCAGTGTGCCATTTAAAAATAAAAGTAATTTATTTCTGGTTTGAACAGGAAAACATTTGAATGGTTTCTCACGTTGCACTGCAAGACCAATTCTTTAAAGCTGTGCCTGTTGGTGACCATGAGCTTCTCAGTGTTGGCTTACAGACATATGCATGTGCATGTTAACAGTGTCAAGGGAGGGAATGAGGCCTGTGTCCAAGTTTAGCATTTCTCACATTATCCTGTCATCTGCTCAGATCTTTCAAGCCTGCCTGTTGACCTTGCTTACGTTCTCAAGTTCCTGGAATATGCCTAGAGGCAGGTTAAAGATGCCCTACAAATCCCACGTGACTTAAAGCATTGTGTGACTGTAAGCTTGAACTAGATAAAATTAATCTGTGTTGTTTACTAGCTGTCTATATCTACTTGTGTGTATAAGTTGTATTGTTTAATTGTTTTATAGCAAATTCAAACTGTACGGTCTGCTGGGACATTGGGTATTTTTGTTCACCTAATTTTATTCAGACTGGCCATTTATGCAAATACAAAGTTTTTGTTTTTCACCTTTTGATTAGTAATTTTGTTTTTTATGTGGGATAAAAATGTAGGCAAAAACAAACAATAAGATTTACATATCTTGAAATACAAAATCTCCATTGGTCTATTTCCCCAGTTCTTAAGCTTTTGCTGCTGGTTGTAAATGTATATTTTGTTACACATATTAAAACAATACATATATTCATTTTGTGACATACTTATAGCAAATTTGTAATACTTGAGATGTGGAGCCACTGCTTGAGATGTGGAGCCACTATAACTGCTGCTCGAGGGCTTTCCGAACACAGGGTTTTTGTGCTGCCTGATAAATTTGAAACTTAATTTGTACTCGAATTCTATCTGCTAATAATGGTGAATTTATTTTTATGAAATATAAACTTAATATTTGGATACCTGGACATCCTGAAAGGCATATTTATCACAGTGTCTATTTTGTAGTTATATCCAATCAAATGATTTTTATAAAGCAATGGAAGAGAATTGCTTCATTGATGCAAATGTGTACATTCATTAAATACATAAACAAAATAGGCAACAGTGGAACTCACAGTTACATGCATATTTGTCAGTCAGATAAAGTCCACCCGGTTCACCAAAAATGCGAACATTAGTCGACATGATGGTTGGTAAAAAATATTATCTGCCTAAAGAATGGACTGGATAGCTTAATCTATGTATATTGATGATCCCTCATCTCAAAAATTCAGCTAGAAAATAAAGTAGGATTCTAATCCTACTTTATTTTTTAGATGAAGGAACATGAATATACATAGATTTTTCGGACTGTTGTTCTCAATTTGGTTCTTCTTTTGAACACTACAACCTTTTCTGGTGGGTTTTGTAAATGGGGAGGGTTTGGAATGTTGGGATGAGAGGCCCCCATCAAAGATTTATGACACCCACCTGAAGAAGGCCATAGGGTACAATGTTCAAAAGAATAACCAAGATGAGGACAACAGTCAGAAAAAAAATCTATGTATCCTACTTTATTGTTCTGATTGTTATAAATGTATTTACCAATGTTTTTTTGCTGAATCTCCTAATTTTCATCTAGATTATCCATCATATAACTTACAAAAAGATCTTATCAACTTATGTCTGTGATCTTTTAAGGTCAACAGGATTATGTTATACTGTATTTAGATCAAGTAGGCCTCATTCATGTTTACTTCTGATTTCCTTACTAATTCTATGTCATTCAAATGATAGATACTAGTGGACTACTTTTGAACTTGATATTCTGTTATGCCTTAGGTAAAGTAAAGCTATCTCAACAAGAGAAAAATACTGCTTGCTTCATTCTGACAAAATAATCAAAAGTATTTCCATGTTCAGCTTGAAACTCTAATCAGATCTTGTATAAGTGATTTTTGATCTATAACTAATTCAACTTGAAGCATGATTTATTACAAACTGGATTTGATGTGTATTATTATTAGAGAATATATCTTGGTAGATGTGATTAGACAATGTGGAAAAGAAAGATTTAGAAAAGTGTTATGTTTCAAACATATTTATTATCATGAAGATAAACCTTTATGCATTTCGTTGCTGCGAGCAACTTCATCAGAAGCAATTTGAACACTGCAGAAAAGTGCAACTATCCATGCCGGGTAGTAGAGATGAAATGAAGGGTGTTCTGTATGCCTAGGTGAACTGGTTTATTTGGTTGAAAGTTCCTTATGGGTCCCTGTGGTGTGGGTGTGTCTAATCGCATCTACCATTCTGTCGGATTCCCTTACATCCACACAACAAACAGAATATATTTTATAAAAAAGTCTTGCTATAATTTTGTATTATTTTTCTTTTCTTGCCTTTTCATCCAAACATATCAAAAATAAATGTTGTGTTCAATAAATTGAATTTCAAGCATGTAAGAGAAAAATTATTTTAATTTGATCACTTTAAGGGCTAAATTTTGTTGATTCTGAATTCTAGAAATGGCAATGTACTTGCTTATGTTATACAGTATCACCCATAAATAAGTACA
>VCCN01001529.1:1814532-1838525 GCA_006491835.1 Architeuthis dux
TAAAAAGTGGTCAGTTACAATACTTCATCCAATAATAATAAAGACTGATTTAGGAAAAATCTTTTTAATAATAATACTGCTGTAATTTACAAGAGAAAACAAAAGCCTCAAGAGGCTGGTTTTGTATCTCTGCTGCCAGACTCGTTCGGATTTCCAAATTCAACACTATTCCAATGTCTGCATTGGGTAAGTCTCTGAGATAAAGCTTGGATTATCTCGCCTTCTGGCCAAATCTGGCAACCCTGTTGTGTAAATATTGAGAATACCTTGATGAAATTATGAATCACTGCCACCCATAGATGCTTCTTTTTACCTCATAAATTAAGAATTAAGTTACCTTGATGAAAACGCTACCCATGATTTAAAACAAACAAAACAAGTCTGGTTAGTCACTCAATGGAAAACGTCATATGTCCAACGTCTTTTGGCAGCATGTCAACTAAAAATTGGAAAAAGGGTGATCAATGAATAAGTTACTTCTCTCGCCTTTTGTTGGGTGGTGATCACTAAAAAAAAGTCTGAATTTAAAAAAAAAAACAAGCGTGAACACTGCCAGACACAAACTAAGGTACCAATTTTGCATAAACTTACATTGTAAATTGAACCTACTTTAAAAACTTATTTTGGGGGCAGTTTAAAAAAAAAAGAAAAACGTTTTTTCTAGACATAAGGAGTAAATGTTTAAATGTTCAACCATTAGTGCGGGCTATACATATGATACATACATACATAGCCAGCCAGACGGAATCACTTAAAAACTGAAGAAACCTATGTTGACAGTTTTGGTTGATGGTTCCTATAGGTTCCTTATTTACAAATATCTTATGATATTAATTGACTTGAGTTAAAACACAGCAATGATTGTGCTCATCATTCAAGTTAATTATTATCTGCATCCATAATAAGGATATTTATGCATCAGTAATGTAGCTCTGATTTGTAATTAGATAATTTTGCTCTTCAACAATCACATCTTTCTTATCTTAAATTCTTTTTCTTTTAAAATTAGGCTGTTAATTTTGAAAAAAAAAGTTAACCGTTTGATAAGAGCCCAAAGTGAGAGACGGAAAGTTAGTGGGAAAAGATTTTTTTTTAGTGCAATTGAGACATGAAATTTGTGAACTCATTGTCTGATTACTCATGAGGTCTTAAACTGTTCTAAGGCCATTAACAACTATAGTTTCAATTGACACTGATTCAACTGTGAGCCTTTGATCAAAAGCTATTAAGGATCGTTGAAACAATAAAATACTGATCCCTTCTTATGGAAGCAAAGAATGGTAATTTGAATATGTGGCTCCATTGTATGATTAACCATTTGTGTTAGTCAGCTGACAAAGAGGAAGCTCTCACACAGATCGGCATTGACATCATTTACAACGACTGACAAATGGTCTCCCTAATGTTCTCAATTTCTGAACTTTTCTTTATGCCTCATATTTAACCTCAACGCGCGAATAATGGATTTCATTTTTATTTGTCAGCTTTTATAGTTTTGCATTTTACTTTGTGTCTTAGATTCTGGTTCATCGCCAACTCATCTTGAAAGTATTTTAGCCATGATAGCAAAATTTAATTTCCATTTTTATATTTCTTTAAAATGCCTGCATACTTTTTTTTTTTTATTATAATTTTTTTTCTCCAATGTCTCGACTACTGTATTTAACAGCATAGAAGACCCCTTTTATCCCCCCCCCAATAAATGGCTCCACAAGCTTGAACTTGAAGAGGAGTTAAACAAAACTTGATAATAAATGAGAAGAATTCAGAGAAAAGCGTTTCTTCTTAATCATTCCCTGCTGAAATAAGGGTCTTGTATGCCATCAATAATGGCATATGATCTACTTGCCTTGAAAAGGCTACTTACTCCTTAAACTTTTGACCTTCGTGTTTAAATAATTTTAGTATCCTATCCTTGACTATACACATTACTATATTATTCTGCTTAATTTGTTCTTTAAGGTGCTCATTAGATACAATATACTAAGAAAGTTTTGTATCATTAAAGGTCTGAGCTTGGTTGGCTGTGTAATCAAGATATAACATGTCGTACATTATTGATAACTGATTAATTAATTATTACAATGAATATGACCCAAAGAAAAAACAGAAAGTGATGATGAATGCATCAGTGAACAGTAGTGATTTCTCACGCACAGGAACAAAGAAAAACCTTGTATTTTTGTTTCATTCACTGATTCATTCATTCACTGATTCATTCATTCATTCATTCATGTAGTTTTATCCTTGGTTTGAAATAAGTTTGATTTAATGAATGGATTCTGCTCAAGCTGTTGTAATTTTTATTTAGAAGAAACGTTCTATTCCAGATTTGTGAATGAATCTTTTACTAAACCATTTTTAAAATGAATGGGAATTCACGTGATGTGGGGGAAATGTTTTTTAAAAGGGTGTATCATATGGGGCAATGCTCATTAGAACAGTCTTTTATTTACAGATGTAAACTAGTTAAAAAGAATAATCTCAAGAGATATCCTTATATCCCAAATAAGTTGTTTTTCTTAGAATGCTAGAAAGAATATATTCCTTTTTAATTAAATTTATATTTGTAAGGGATGTAAAAATGTTTTTGCAAGTAATTGTTTGCTAACTCAATTCTAAATAAAATTAGGATCCTAATAGCTGTTTGCTTGCATGCATATTAATATTTAATCATCATCAGTCATTACAGGTCCACTGCTGGACAAAGGCCTTTTCCAGCTCCTTCCATGTCGAATGTGACTACTAATCTCAGCCATGTCTTACCGGCAAATCTTTATCTCCTCTGTCCATCTTATGTTTGGTCATCTATTCGGTATCCCTTGGGAACCAATCGACTAACCTTTTGCACCATCTGCTATCCTTCCTTCTTGCTATGTGTCCTGCCCATTTCCATTTTTTGTTGCTTAATCACTTCTATGATAGTTTATTTTACACTGGTAATTTTTTTCAGATTAACTGGTATGACTTTGAATTTGTGCTATTTACATTTATATCACACACACACATATATATATATATATATAGTCTGTAGAAACTTTTTTGTTTTCTCGTAACTGTTTAAAAATTGCCAAAAAACGCCAATAGTGCACGATAAATCTTCCGCTCTACCTTCCCCATTCCCAAAAACGTCTGCGATCCCGCTTGCAATATACCAGCCCCGATCCACTCCTCATCAATGCACTGTCTATATATATATATATGTATGTAGGGGAAAAAAAAGGAGAAAAACTTTTGGTTTGTTCATTTCGAATTAACTACTATTTCTGTAAATGTTATATTATAATTAGCTAATGTAGATCACACTTAATATAGGGGATCATCAGCTGCCTTTCCATGGACCTGTTCCAGGGAAGTTATAGTAGTCCAAATATTCAGAACTATATTTGAGACTTTGACAAAAAACTTCAAATCTCCTTACTTTGCTTGCGGTCATTCATTGAATTTGAACTCTTTAGAAAGCACTAGTAGATGTTTGGATATATTTTAGGACAGCCTTGCTGTTGGGGTTAGATACAAAGCCGCATCTGTTCGTGTGAGGTAGGGATAGGGTTAGATAATTCGGGACCTGTCATGAGTATGAGATGCAAAAATAAAGCAATACTACTAGCTCTGTAGGAGAGACCACACTTCTTTTTAGGGACCACACTACTTAACTTGTACCAACTGGATTGATTTTTGTTCTCTTATGTTTGACTTTGATAAAAAAAACCTGAAATTCCCTTACTTTGTTTGTGGTCTTGAATTGAGTTTGAATTCTTTGGAAAGCACTATAGTAGTTGTTTGGATATATTTTAGGACAGATTTGATGTTGGTGGGGTTAGATACAAAGCCGCATCTGTTGGTGTACTATCTCCTTTTTAGCTATTTGGAATTTATAAAGTGTTTCCTCAATAGTTGCACTGTTTTCCTTCTGGTTTGATGATTACCCTTGAGAAATATAAGGATGACATAGATAATATAGCATTATAAAGAATTGGTCAGCCAGCTCTTAGAAGAGTCTTATACAGATAGTGTTTATCATTGACTTAATGTATAAGATTACTAACCTACACACTAGCAGGACTAAATGTATGAACAGTCCAACACTAAACTGAAATATAAAACAGGTCTGGTTATTCACTCAATAGAAACCGTCATGTGACCAACATCTTTTGGCAGCGTGTTGGGGGTGATTAATTAAAAAATTTGAAAAATGAGGGATGATTAATGAATGAATTACTTCTCGCCTTTTGTTGGGTGACGATCACTAAAAAAAGTCTGAATTTTCAAAAATCAAGCGTGAATGCTGCTAAGCACAAACTAAGGGACCAATTAAGCATGAATTTATATTGTAAATTGAACTCCCCAATAAATTAAAAACCTATTTAGGAGGGGAATTTTGAAAAATAAAAAATAAATTTTTCTAGACATAATGTTTAAATTTTCAGCCCTGTAGCTCCATTGGTACGGCCTGTATGCTTGATACATACATGGCCAGCCAGCCAAGCCTAAAAACTGAAGAAACCTATGGTGACGGTTTCTAAAATTGTGCCATAGGGAATCTTGAGTTGATTGTAGGAAGAGTCGTTGAGAAATCACCCTCCCCCCCCAATATTTATTGCTTGTAGATGTGTATCTTGACATGCTGTTGCTACTTTGTTGTTTGTAGTCGTAGAGAAGGGTTAGACAGGCGGCCGTATGCATTCCTGGAAGATGTGTAGTCTTCTACCTTCGCATAGCATTTTGTGGGGCTGGCATCTTCCAAGTTTGGAGTGGGGGGATGAGGAGGAGGAGGAGGATGAGGAGACTAGAAGCATAATATAGAAGATAATATAAAACTGGTTATCTCATCGTGCAGCATCATTGCAAGGAGTTTTTGTAGAAAGAGAGGATAAAGATGCCCCCCCCCTCATCTACTCCCTCTCTCTCTAAGATTTCAATGGCACATTTAAGAAATTTTATTTTGTTTTTAAAACTGGCAAGGTAACCTAGCCATGTCTTTGTAGAACTGGAAAATGGTGCAAAATACTGAACACAGCTGAATTAATTTTTGTCTGAAATGAAGAATTATTATTATACACTAATCTAATTGGACTAGTGTCATTGCATGGAGTTTTTGTTGGAAGAGAAGAGAAAGATGCTCTCCCATCTACTCTCTAAAATTTCAATGGCACATTTAAGAAATTTTATTTTGTTTTTAAATCTGGCAAGGTAACCCAGCCATGTCCTGTAGACTTGGAAAAAGGAGCAAAATATTCAACACAACTGAATTAATTTTTGTCTGAAATGAAGAATTATCATTATTATACACTAATCTACTCGGACTAGTGTCCGCATCTTGGTTGTTATATCCACAACATTTCGGCTGTTGTACCCTCCGACCTTCTTCAGGTGTCTATCGTAGTAGTAGGTAATTTTCTCGGGATTTCAAACCAAACCCTTTATTCAATCCAGGGAGGGGGTAGATTGTTCTCATCCCACTGTCCTTAGTTAATTTGTCCTTGGTCATTAAAAAATATATCAATATTTTGTTTGGGGATACAAAGGTTGTTCTTTTGTACAAATCTTTTTTATTATAAAGTTAGTTGAATATCAAAATAAATTTAATTAAACAGTAAAGTAGCCAGTGGTAGAACTTGAGCCATAGGCAAACTGACCAAATGAAGGGCTGGACTATAATAATGAATTGTCCAGCTATTTTATTGGTATGTTTGTATATATACAGATATACATCTTTTGAAATGATTATATTATGTTGAGTAACCTGAGATTTTTATGAATGAAATTTGTGACCTTTTTTCCCCAAATCCTGAAACTCTAATCACCTTAAAATGACGATAGATCATTCATAATATGCAAAGACAATTCTTTCTAATCAGAATCGGCTATATATACTTGAATATACTTAAAATAGCCTCTTTTTTTTTTTGACAGCAGTTAATTGCGTCATTAAGCCAGCTTCAGTGTATTTGGGCTGGGTTTAAACTAATAAGAAAAATGGTAGTTAAATTCTGTATGTCTGATATCAGAACAAAGATTATTTTTTAAAAATATTGATATTCTTGGATGTGACTGTCTTTTCACTATATAAGATGTGAATTTTGGATTCCAATTGTCTAGTCACTTTAAACATCAAGTATATTTTAAAGCTAACAAATAAATAAATAAATAAAATCTGTTTTGCCTTTTAAGGAACTGTTATGGCTTTATTAATTGTGTGTGTGTAAGAGAGAGAAAATGGGATTAGGGGGTTTTACATTGTCATTGTAGTTTGGTTCCCTTTCCATTTCTGGGGTAGCTGCTGCTGCTGAGTCATTCTAGAACCTCCTCCCAGCCACTACCTTGTTTCCCTGCCATCCACTCCTCACAATCCTCAGACTCACCACATTCCCTGTATCCCTTCGCCAGAAGTAAATTGAATCACTCCAGCAGCTGCTATGTGCCTGTACCTTCTTCCTAACAACCCCCCCTCTTATTCTGACTTAGCCAAATTAAGGTAGCAGCAGCAGTATTCTTTCTTTTTTTTTTAAGGTATGGAGGTTCCATCAGTGGTAATGGAGTCTGGATTCATGTTCTAGCTCCCTGTTTATTTATCACAATATCAGCATTCTTTCTTGTTTCTGTTCTTTATAGATTTGTGTTTGTTTATTATTCTTAGGGCCCCTTTCTTGAGAGAAGGTGATGCCTGGGTGAAACCTCCTATTTAGGTTTTTAGGTACAACGTTTTGGAAGCTCATTTCCTTTTATCTGCCTTTCTCTCACCGATTTTATTTGAAATGGATTTATACCTAATAAATTTGCAAGTCCTTCTCTAAATACTAGAAGGATGCCTTTTTTTCTGGTTTGAAATTGCATTTTCCATTCTGTTTTTTTCTCCTTTACTCTTGGTCACTCTCAGCAAGGACCTTTGGCTACTTCTTACATCAAAGAGTTAATAAAAGGGGAGTTACTTATGCCAGAAAATTTAAGACTGGCAAAAACATGTTAAAATAGCTTATTAATGTTAAAATTATAAAGTTAGAAACGCTAAAACATGTTTCAAATGAAAACTAAAAAAGCAATAAGAATTAAAATGACTTACAAGTGATAAAAGTTGTTAAAATGGCTTATTTGTGTTAGAATTATAAAAGCTATAAACATTAATGTTAATAAATATCACCATTCTAACACTTCATGCTGCTCAGGCGTTGGTCCTCTGCTTTAACTACTGAGCTGTGCTTTCAAGAGCCTCTTCTTCTTGAAATAGTCTTGATTGAGACTAATATATTGCTTGAACAAATCATCCAAATTATTTGTTATTCATTGTACGGGGATAGATACTTATAACTATTGTAACTTGAACCTGTTCTTATACTCTCCACCAGTAAATACCCTTTTTGTTGTAGTCACAGATGGGGGCAAGCATGAAATGAGATGTGCAAGAGAAAGAAAAAAAAGGAGCTACGTTTATTAAGAAAGGCTACTGCTACCATTTGCCAAGTTCTTGAATTGTTCCTTTCTGTTTATACAGGAGCTCTGCTTGTCGCTCCTTTTCACTGAAGTTGATGCATTTTTATTAGGGACCTCCTCTTTTGGCATACCTCTCCCTGTTTAGGGAATTGCTTTTAAAACCTTGGGATCATGACTGGCATTGAATTTAAAGTAAGCTCAATGTTTTCATTTCGATTCTACTTATGTCTGTGTAACAAGTTATGCAACTGATAGACTGACGCATAAAACTTTTGTGCTTTAAGAAAAGTCTTTAAAATGTAGTTAAAAATTCGTTATCCTTATTTCTATTTCTTTGTATAAACCCCCTGCCTGATTGTATTTCTTTTTGGTATTTTAGAATGCATATTTGCAATCTTTTTAAATTACTTTTTGTACCTTCTTATCTAAGATTTACATGTTGCTTTTCAAGGGCCTTGATTATTCTTACCGGTCTTACTCCTCTGTCTTTAGTTGCATTTAATATATATCTACCTCCATAATATATTTTATCATTAACTTTCTAATAATAACACAACTAAATCCCTTACTTTCTTTTTCTGACTTATTCAATTCTTAGTCACCGCTACCCACAGCAGACCAGTTTAAACACTGTTGCTGGGTTTAGGTTATTCATGTGTTATGACATTTATATTTATTTATCTATGTATCCGGACTTTGCCAGCCCTAACTGTTCATAGTAGAAACTCAAAATTTTGCACACACACTCCCTTCAATGAACAGGGAAAACATTTCTTTTTTACCAGCCCTCAAATCGGTTTTTAGTGGGGGTTCAATTTGCAATGTAAGTTTATGCTAAATTGATTCCTTAATTTGTGTTCAGCAGCATTCTCACGTTTTTAAAAAAAAATTGGACTATTTAGTGATCACTACCCACCACCACTGTTTAATTCACGAGGTAAAAAGAAGTATATATAGTTGGCGGTGATTCATTATTTCCCTAGGAATGCTAGTTTAACGAGTTATGTCATTGTCCGCTGTTGTAAAAGAATAGTTGATATTTTCCTTTCTTTTTAGTCCATCAATTTTCAGCAAACAATATTCCATTTTCTTACATCGGTGGTTTTCAACATGGGCCCCTGGGGAGGGTTTGTTTGTTTCAAGGGGACATTGAGGTTACTAAGAATCTTAAGAGAGCGTTTAAGCTTCTAGAGGGGGCGTTATATAGAGATTGTATACTATACAAATAACTGGAAAGTTACATTATAGTAGTAAAAATGTATGTACTCTTTTAAGTAATTTACTTTTTAATAAACATTCTTAAATTGCCTTGCATCCACAAGTAATTTTGATAATGAGCACCCATTAGAAATTCTTTGATATACATACTATATTTTCCTTATAATAAAACCTTTGAACTAAATGTTGATGTTTTTCTTTATAATGACATGATACCACGTCTCTAAAAAATCTGTGTTGAGTACTTCTCATATTTAAACTACAGGGGGGCGTTGACATGTAACTAGGTGTCATAGGGGTGCGTTGGGCTGAAAAAGGTTGAGAAACTGTCTCACATACTACAGGTATCCCCAGTTTTTCGAAAGTTCGTTTTATGCCATTTTGCTTTTACAAAAGACCTTTCAGGTTTGTCCCACTATCCAAAAAGCGAAGAAGCAATTAATTTATATGGGAACATTTTTTGAGCGTTCCCAGACCCCCAAAATAACCTATATCTGCCTGCCGAGATATTGAGGTTCATCTTCTGCTGTGGCTGAGGAGGAAGGCTTTGAAATACGACACTATGCTTGACTGCTTAGCCTCACGCATTTTTCTATCGTACGGTTCTTTGTAGGCACTCAGAACATCCTGCAAACCTACCTGCCCAAAAATCTACGTGCCCTTTCAAAATTAAAGTCATACTTTCGTGCAATCATTGAAGATCTGTCAATCATAGCGAAAGTTATCACACGCAAAGTTACTTTTTATGTTGCTTTTCAAGGGCCTTGATTATTCTTACCGGTATTACTCCTCTCTGTTTTTAGTTGCATTAATATATATATCTACCTCATAATATTTTTTATCATTAACTTTCTGCTAATAACACAACTAAATCCTTTCCTTTCCTCTTCTGCCTTATTCAATTCTTAATCACCGCTACCCGCAGCAGACCAGTTTAAACACTGTTGCTGGGTTTAGGTTATTCATGTGTTCTGACATTTATATTTATTTATCTATGTAACTGGACTTTGCCCAGCCCTAACTGTTCATAGTAGAAACTTGGAATTTTGCACACATGCAGACAGTTATTTTGCACACATGCAGACAGTTATTTTTGGGGTCTGGTAATGCTTAAATATTTTTCCCATCTAAATTAATGGTAATTGTTTGTTGTCTTTACACCATTTCAGCTTACAAAAGGTTTCATAGGAAATCTCTACTTTCGGATAGTGGGGGAAGCCTCTATTTTATCTTTCTAACGAAAGCTAAATGGTACTAGTGCCTTTCGGTACTGTGCTTGTTTCTTACCTTCCAGTCCTCATTCAATGCAAGAGAGAATGCGAGTCGATTGAGGCTTGCAAGTGAATAAGTAAAAACAGATGGAATTTTGTAACCAAAAAAAATTAAATGATTTTTATTTCAAAGATTTACTTCATCTTTACTACCAGCAAGTTTGATGTTCAAGTGGCTTAAATATTTTTTGCTTTTGTCAATCTCCAATCCAAGACTGGAGTTGGCTTTACTTTCCTATGTAACAAGAACAATCCTCACTAAAATTAGGTGAGGCTTTCTCTGACCCTTTGTGGATGTTATTTACTAGTTTTGGCACAAGGTCGCAAGCATGGTGTCCCCGGTGAGGATCGTACTCACTACTTAGTAATAATAATCTGCAAGACCAGTTTGTTAACCATTCCACCACGAGACATATGAAATCAGCATTTCACTACCGAGATTTGAACTCGCAAACAGGTGATTTCTAGCCTGGTGTGTTACCACCTGCGCTAAACTGACAAGTCTTGCATACCTCCAATATTATAGTAGAATTAAGCAAGGAAGTAGATGTAGGAGCAGAGTTTGACTCTGGAGCAGCCATGCTTGTTAACTATTTTTCTTAAATAGATCTGTCAGGTTGGAATTTAGGTGATTATAAAAAATATTTTTCTGATGTTTAAATTTAAAAATATTAAATTCCAAATGAAAACTTTTATGTAAAATTTTACTATTTAACTAAAACTCCAACAGATTTTATTTTACTTTATTAGAAACTATCAACCAAAACTGTCAACATAGGTTTCTTCAGTTTTTAAGTGATTCTGACTGACTGGCTATCTATGTATGTGTCACGCATACAGGACACACCAATGGAGCTAGAGAGCTGAAAATTTAAGCATTTACTCCTTATGTCTAGAAGAAGAAAAAATTATTTTTAAAAAAATTTCAATTTACAATGTAAATTTATGCTAAATTGCTCCCTTAGTTTGTGTCTGGCACCATTTACGCTTTGGACTTTTTAGTGATCCACCAAAAGGCGAGAAAAGTAACTTATTCATTGATCACCCCCCCTTTTTCCAATTTTTTAATTGATCACCCCCAACACAGCATGCTGGCAAAAGATGTTGGTCACGTGATGGTTTCTATTGAGTGATTAACCAGACCTGTTATTTATTTACTTTTTTTTTTTTACCACATTAAGTTAGGAATTGGCCTTTTTGTTTTCTTTGACTTTTCTGATTATCAGGTTTATTACTCTTGGAGGACATTCTTTTACAATACATGACTCTGCTGCCATTTGGTGTTTGAATCTGTTCAGTTCACTGAAAATTGATAACTGATGTGTACTCTTCAGATTATGAAAAAGAAAACTATTCCCTTCAATAAATAGCATTTGAGTTCTTTTGCTTGTTTTTGCTGAGTGGTTTGTTGCTGAAACTGGTTTAATTATTTCTTCATGGAATTCTTTAAAGAATGAAAAGGATGAAAATATCTCGCTTTGCACACAGATTATTTCCATTCTCCCTTCTCTTCTTGTCCATTTATTTATAATAACATTTAGGTACAATGAATCTACAGTAATTTTGGCATGAGGTTTTAATCATTGTTACAAGTTCATTTTCTGGGACGTCTTATAAATTGTCTTTTGTTTTTGAACACATGAAATTTTGCTCTGTATATTATTCTTGGTTGAATATTTAAGACACGTGCATCTGAATTGAACCAGAGTTACTCTGAACCTGTTGTGGATGTTATTTACTAAGCTTAGCTTAGTTTTGTCACTAGCATGGTGTCCCCGGTGATGATCGTACTCACTACTTAGTAGTAATGATCTGCAAGACCAGTTTGCTAACCATTACACCATGACGAGACGCCTGGTGCATGTTGTGGATGACCAATATTGTTGTCTGCTGTTTCATCTGAAAATGAACTCGAGATGCAATCTATAGATTTTAGCCTGTAGCAATGCTAGTCGCCTGCCTGAAGCATTTTCCCAAGACTTTTTTGTTAATTGTCTTAGTAATCAAAACTGACCAAAATTGCCATACTCTTTTTGCCATAATTTTTTTGTTTGTCATCCAATTCGCAAAATTCAAAAAGCTCCTTGTATTGATTTGCATGATCTGTACAATATAAGAGCTGTTTGTGGCATATCTGGAATTTAAATCTTTTGTCTAGCATTGCTATAGCCTGTGTAAAGCTTCAACTACATTTAGGAGTGTTAAAGCTGTCTCTTAGTCATCTGAATGTTTTGTATGATACACTGTGCTTACTAATGTAATGCAATAATTAGATGTAATCTCTGAGAGATTTTTTTTTTTCCGGTTATGCATTGAGCCGTTCCATCTTAGAATTTTTTTTAAGGATTATCAAACATTTCCTTTCTTGGAATTTTTTTCATTGTGGTGGTGGGGGGCATCTTATTTATCACTGCTATAAACCTTTTCTGCATATACATGTATCTTCTACTCTTTTTTTAAAAAGTTCGCTCTACACCATTTTTTCGCTTTTATGAAAAAAGGCGAAAATCTTGTTTGTTTTACAGCGAGCACCCTCTTTCTGTTTTTCCTACATCAACAAAATATCCCTCAAAAGTTCTCAATGAAATTTTGTGGAAAGGTGGCCAAAGAAGAATTGCTTAAATTTTGGGCCTGATCCAGGAATTTTTTTCCGATTGAGTAATATTTTTTCATATATTAAAAAAATAGGCTTAAATCTGAAAAATTGAAACTTAGTTACCGCCCCTGCATCTTAGCTATATATGAACTGGTTTTCATTAGGTTTTTAGTTAGTGTATGGTGTTAGCAGAGGGATGTGGTTCCTGAGTGCTTTTTAGTTTTTCTTTGTTTTTAATACAAATTTTCTGAAGATTAAGTTTTTGTGTTTATCTTGGACTAGATTCAGACATTGTTTTTCTCTTCATGTTTGGATGCAGTTAAGTGAAATTTCAATGGATATATTCATTGTTAGGCCTTTATTTTCTAGTCAAAGATATGAAATTGTTAAGTCTGGTAGAAGAATTTACCTTATAATCACTCTTCAGGAAAGGTGAGGTGGTGTTGAATTTTTTTAATATGAAGTAGACCAGAAATGAATATTAAAAGAATAAAGAATGGTTTTCTTTTCTGATAAAGACTGTGCAGTCATGTGAAAAACAGTTTTCTATGTGGCAAATGAAATTCCATTGCATTCATTTGACAAAATATAGCTTGATTATTTATGGTTGAGAACCACTGAATCATTTCCTTTGTTTTAATGATTTTATAAAAATCTTTTTAATCACAATGCTTCATCATCATGGAATGAATGTGCCTCTCGAAAATGAGATGGTGAGTGAAGAAAAATTAAACATTTGTTGTTTAATTAACGTCATGGCTTCCAGCTCCAAATGTACAATGTATTTGCATTCATTCATTTTGAAAAATAATTTCTCATCTTGAAAAATTATCCTGATTTGTTTTTTAATAGATGAAGCATTGTCAACCATTATTAATTTATGACTAGTATTTTTCTTTTATCTTCGAGTTTTTAGTTGCTTTTTATCGCAACTACTCAGACCGTCCATGAGGCTTTGCAGCCTTTTGGCTAAGATCAAAGTGTAGTATCTGTTCTTCGAAACTGCCATGGCCTCAAAGTTCAGAGAACCACTGCCCTTCGTATATCTTGGCCAGCTGGTCGGGAGGCGATCACCATTAGCATAACAGGATTCGGCCAGAGTACCTTTTGGGATCTCTCCCCCTTTATCCCCGGTCCTTGTGGCATTTGTCTCAGTGACAGGGATTACTAGTCACTGAATCTGGCACTAAATGACCCACCAAACAAACAAACAATCAGACTGTCCATCTATGGCAGTGAGTAAACTATGCAGATTAGAAATAAAGAATTAGAATAAGCTCTTGGCTTGACTTGAACTTGCGTCTCTTTTATCTTGGTAAGCTACCTATATACAGCACTACTCTAACCAACTGAGCTTCTAAAAAAAACCCAATGAAAACAAACAAATATGGCGGCAAATGGGAGAAGATAAAGGTTGAGTTTAATGGTTAGATATGTTCTTCTGCCGCAGTAAGAGCTCTAGTAGCTCAGTCGGTTAGAGCAGTGCTGTTGATAGACAACTAACTTCCCAAGTTAAAAGGGACGCATGTTTGAGTTTTTTTTTTTTTAAAATGTTTGTTTCAAAGGATTTTGTTATTATTATTAGTAATCTATCAAGGTTTATTCCTAGAAAGCCAATATGATTTTCATATTTAAACAGCTTGTGAGTCTATGGTGGTAGATTAATCTTCAAGGTCTGTAACCTTACTCTTAAATTCATGAGCCGCTTCATATCGCTCCTTAACCCTGTAGAACTTGACAATGAATAGAATTTTTTAAAAATGGAACTTTTGTGAATTAAAAAAAATTTACCTAAAAGTGCAAGGGAAATAACTTTGGAAGTTATTCCTCTTGATTTGACATTCATTGTTAATAATATGAATTTAAGAGTTAAGTGCAGTCTCAAATATCCTTGTGTAGGGATTTCAGTATCTGGAAATATAACTTGGATCTTAACACAAAATATAAGCATGCATAACAAGTGGCTAAAGATGGTGGATTTGTTTGTGATGTCAATTTGGCCGAGTGGTTGAGACAACCCATATAAAACCAAGTGAACTAATTGGGAATATATGTAAATTTTATCTCTTTGCTATTTTGTAGGGTGGCATTTGTTTGCCTTCTATACATATGATGGTACAAGGAAACAATTAAAATTAGTGGAATAAATTCTACTTGATCATTCTTCCACCTTTACTGCTTTATATCTTCTGTTCATTTCTAATTTTTGCACATGACTGAACTTGGTTTCACTATTCACTTGTACATTAGATTAATTATCACATTTACTACTAACTTGGATATTTGAACCCTTACATAATTCCATCTATATTTTTTGTTAAAGTTACCATTAGAAATTGGTATATATTATAAGACTAGGTATCCCAAACCTTGCTGTTTACACAGTGAAAAGTGGCCAAATAATGAAATTCCCTTCCAATTTAAACCTGCAAGATCTCGCTTATTTATAAAGCTATTTTAATAAAATTAGTATGTAAACAAAATTTAATCTTTTCTCTTTATAAAGATACAATTCTTTTTCTTGTGTGATGCATAGTTTTTATTCCATATCTCTTTAAATTACTTATCCTTTATTTTGGTCAATGAAATTAAATTCATTACGCTCTAAAGAATAAAGCTAATGTGTATCCTTAGCACTGGCTTTGTCTTTATTCTCCATACTGACACGTGATGCATTTGTGCTACATGGTCGTCATGGTCGTTTTTGCAAAAAAAAAACCAGCTCTACAAATTGTGGAATGGTCGCATATGCGAGTCGAAAGCAATAAGCAACCTGCTGCAAGGCACACGTGCGTCGTGGGGCAATGGACGTGTTAAATATCTGTAAGGTTAATTTGGTTTTCTTGGTGTAGTGCTAATGAAAGTCAGCCTACAAGTAAGTCAGGTGAGAAACCTTGTAACAAATATCACCAAATAGCAAGAATTCCTGCTTAACCCTTCACCAGATTCTATTCAAGATGGAAGAATTAAGGTCATGACTCATCACAGACTTATTTCATTGAACACTGGCCTCTTGCCATGCAGCCCCCAGCCCCATTATAACGCGGTTCGTGGTGGACCCCAAATTAGCTTGATCTACCTACAAAATAGCTAAATTCGTAACTGGTTATCACAGCTCGGTTATAATGTGTTGGCATGTCAACACCAGTGTTATAATGGGGGATGCCTGTATTAACATAATCTCTTCGTTTTTCTTTCTTTAATCTCTGCTTATGTTTATTATCTTGGTTGAAGCTTGAGCCCCAAAAATGATTTCTCATATTTTCACTTTCTCTAGAAAAACATCAAAATTTACTAAAGACATTTTTTCTGTAAGTCCATCTTTAGAAAATTCAAATAGTTTTCAACTCCTGTGATTCCTTGTGAATATCTATTTACTTACTAAAAATGCTCTACCATGGATTCATTCTTTGGTGGGTAATTTTAACATTTGACGTTGGTCTTTTTTCTTTTTCTTCTCTTTTCTTTTTATTCTCTTTTTTCCCCTATCACTCAGTAAGTTTAATTTGTTTTCCTGTATGAAGACGCACCTCAAAATTTGCTTTGTCATTTGAGTCCAATTTTATCGGTTATCTGAAGTTCATTTGTACTGCAAGTTCATTATCTTGAAGTAGTTGAAATTAATATGAAAAATTAATTACAAAATAACTTGAATTTAGCTTAAATATTATACATATTAAAATCAAGAGATCTTGAATTGTCTTAAGTTATCTGAATTTCTTAGATGCAACATTGACATTATCAATTTTTGACTAGTTAGAAACTGTTAACATCAACATAGGTTTCTTCAGTTTTTAAGTTGGTCTACCTGGCTATCTGTGTATCGTGTGTACAGGCCATACCAATGGAGATTGTGAGTTGAAAATTTCATCATTCACACCTTGTGTCTAGAAAAAAAGGGGGTGTGTCAATTTACAATGTAAGTTTATGCTAAATTGGTCTTAGTTTTGATCCGGCAGTGTTCAAGTTTGTTTTTTGAAATGTTAGTTTTTTTTTATGGTTATGGCCTAACAAAAGGCGAGGGAAGTAACTTATTCATTAATCACCCCCTTTTTCCAATTTTTTAATTGATCACCCCCAATAGGCATGCTGCCAAAATTTATGTGATGGTTTCTATTGAGTGACTAACCAGACCTGTTTTTCTTTCATCCTCAGGTCATTTTTGCATTTATACTACATCAGTAATGTTAAGTAAGCAGCATGGATCATAAATAAAGAATAAGCCTTTATTCCATATTTCTGAATCCACATTGCTTACTTAACTCTTAAATTCATAAACTGCTTGTTATTCAGTGGAACTCTTCAATGAATAGCATAAAATTAGTGTTCTGTGAATTGAATAAAAAAACAAATTCACCAAATGGTCAAAGGGAGATAATTTCAATCAGAAGTTATTTCCTTTGAAAATAACATTCTATTTTCTTTGTATGAATTTAAGTGTTAACATTTGTAGAGTATATGTAAAAATGACTTGAGAGTTGTGACAAAAAGCAACAAATTAAGATGTAAATGTCTAATATTTATCCACTGAATTACCTCGGATAAATTAAATATTTTCTATTTAACAAAGTTATTTTTCTGTTTTGTAATTTACTCTTTTATTAATTTTTGTTTTTGTTTTTCCCTTTCTAGTTTTGGCAAACGTCCCCCAGGATGTACCCGGAGGACCAGCGAGTGCCTTACTTTGGAGCCATCTGAAATGATCGTGGTAAGTGATCAATACTCTCACCCAACCTATAATTAAAAAAAAAAAAATTGGTAAAATTTTTCCTAACAAAATTGGTAAAGGTATTTCATACATATTTAACATATCCGTGAAAATGCAGAGAGGCGGAGAATTTGTGTCTCTAATTCAATCTGCTATTTTTATTTTGTTTTGTTTTTCTCTCTCTGTAAAGTTTGTCAAACTATATCGTCATCGTTGTCGTTATTATATTTATTTATTTTTTTAATAATTTACCTTTTATCTTAATTTTTAGTTTTATAAAGGCCTGAATTGATCATTGTATAAATACTAAAAATTAAATAAAATAAGTAGTTGAAATTAATAAAGATTTGGTGATAATAGGATCATTCATCTTTTCCCCCCTGCAAAAAATCCCCCAAAAGTGTCTGCTGCTACATGATGAGATTGGTATATGGGAAAACCCTTTTTATTCCATCCATGAAATTTCCAAACATTTTTGCCTATCCTTAACAGAAGCTCTGAAAAACTGCTGGCTGGATTGCAGATGGGGAAATTTGTTACCAATTTTAATTAATATTTTGTTGATACGCCTAAATGATTTTTTCCCCCCTTTTCATCGAAACTTTGTCAAGTTTAATAAACAAAACGTAACCATAGATTTCTCCAGTTTTATTTTTGTTAGATGAAGATTGGTATATGGGAAAATCATTATTTAAATTTTTACAACTACTTTTTACCTTCATTTCAAAATTGCGATAAAAAGCAAGTAATAAAATTTAAGATGAAGGTAAAAAGTAGTCATAAAAATTTAAATAATAATAACCGTAGATGTCGGACTATGAGAATTTAAAAAAATTAAATACCCATCTTATATAACAGCATATACAGTACTCATTTTAATTTGGTTTTAACTAACTTGCAAATAAAATCTTACTTTTTAAAAAATGTTGAATATAAACTCATAAAATTGAATTAAAAATAACCTCTCCCATTTTGTTGCGAATACCATTTCCGAACTATTACTAATAACATAATTGTTATAAGTTAAGTGCCTTTGTTTCTCTTGGATATTCATGATCACACCCAAAAGAAGGATTGACAAGTTTGGGAGAGTTAGCTCCTTTTGTTTGATTTTCCAGGATATAACCATTTTGAAATTAATATAGACCAACTTTGTCTCTTTTTAATACTCATTTCTTTTACACCTTTTTTATTATGGAACTAACATCAAAGTTTAAATAAGTTAGATTTGCTCTTCTGCCAGCTGTTAAAGCTCTTGTAGCTCAGGCAACTGAGCAGTTGGTATGGATAACCAGGATTCCGGAGGCAAAAGGGTAGTGAGTTTGAGTCTCACCATTAGCTTATCCTGTATTTCTGATCCGTGATAAAAAGCAACTAAAATTAAGATGAAAGAAATAACATTTTAATTGTAATAAGAAATATTAGTTGGCCTTGTGGTATCATATATAAACTTAAAAACCTTCCACTGAGTATACATGCCAAATTTGGTTTTGTGAATAGGACTTTTTTTTATAGAAATAGCTGGAAGTCGGATCATTATTATTGGGGTGAGAGTGAACGCTGACCCCACCATTTTCTTTTCTTTTTTTTTCTTCTCTGAAAGAGGAAACTATATGTGAATTTTCCACACATAAAGTCTATTTGGGGCTTACTGCAATCAGTTTTAGGCACTGGGTAAAGTCAAAAGTTTTTTTTTAAAAAGTGGTTCATCTGAAAATTGAGCATCTAAAATAATATAATAGATAGAATAATTTAGTTGTTAGTTGTTAGTTGTTAATAGACATGCAAAATGCTTGGTAAAGAACATTTATCTTTATATCATTAGGAATCCAAAGAACAGGTTTTCAAATCTGATTCCATTATTACAATTATTTCTTTTCTGCTTAATTAACTGCTGAACAAGACAAAGTAAAATTATAATTTCAGATTGGAGATCTAAGAAACTAATCTTTTGGGTTGTAACGAAAGTTCTCTTCAATGTGTCAATTCATTTTGAAACACAAATAGTGGTGATTAAATATGCACTTAATCATTATATTCTCCTTCGCTCTCCATAAACTAATTCCATCTATCAACAAGTTTTTCGATACCAGATTTGTAAATTACTACAATTCTGACCTGAAATAAGATACTGATTTTCAACCTCTTCTCTTGAAGTGAGTCATTGTCCATCAAAAAAACTCCCTAAACAAATGATAGTCAGTGGGAACAAGGTCAAGAGGTGGATGAATCATTCCCCCTACCCACACCCAATGCCTCTATGAGATCTTTGGTCACTTGAGCAGTATGAAGATGTGCATTTCTGGCTCACTAAGGATGAGGGTTTTCTGGCCAAAGCTGTTGGTAGTAAACTTCAGCTGTGGCTGTGGGTATCATATCGAAAAAGGTGAAAATATCAGCATCCCTATATTAAATTAAGCAACACTGCTTGTATAATAAAAATAGACAGGATCAAATTGAAACTTGATAAATTTTTAAAAAATAAAAAATCTTTTAAAAATTTAAAAAAAAATTAAAATTCATTAATAATATGTAATATTCAAATGGTTCTTCAGATGATTGAACTCCTTGTTATTTGTGTTGTAAACACGACGTTTCGGCCGATCCATTCTTCGGCTTTCTTCAGGTGTAATTCCGAGTGTGATGGGTTACACAGAAATTATGTTTAAAATTTCTCAAAACTATAGAAAATACGTAATATATTTCCCAGATTTTAGATATATATCTGGAGAATCCAGATGTTTCAAGATGTTTTTTGACTCAATATTATTAGATGAAAACTTGAAATTAAAGTTGGCAACACTGCCATTTCTAGATGTTCACACAAGAAAAGAAACTAGCACATCTATTGTCTGACTTCCAGGCTTGTTTATTATAAATGGAAGAATCTTTTTCTGTGTGTAAAGTGCAATATCGATAGAAGATCATGAGTTGTATTGGAATGTGTTCTGGTATTTTATGAAAAGAATTGCCATTATTCACTTTATCAATAAATCTTTGTTTTCCCCTGGTTCTTTGAATTTCAGAGTTGTCAGTTTTTGGATGAGGTGTCATTCTACCAAATTTCTATAAATGGCACAGGCATCTGAAAAATGTTGATGACATGTTGCCCATCTCCCAGGAAGGGGCAATATGAATTGAACTGTCACAACTCAACACACAATCCATTGAGAGCTCGGGAATCTCTTGACTAAGAATCACTTTTCTTTGTTTTACAAGTCATAATTTATAAAGTGAATCATCCATCTTGTGATGAATATCTTTATTATGCTTTTCCTCTTTTATTATAATCAGAAAAATTTTTTTGGGTCATTGTTAGTCAGTGTTTCAGCATTGACAATTTAGATGGGGTTTTTTTTTTTTTCTTTTTTTTTTCCTTCAATTTTTCAAATTCACCCCAAAATTCAAAAAATTATACACATCTGAATTGGCAACACTGGACTCCCAAATTCAAAAAATTAAATTAAAAAAATATCTAAATTAGCTGCCAGTGTTGCCAACTCAAAAAATATTTTCGCGCTAGTTTGACTGCCAAAAAGCGCCAAATTTTTTTTAATTGCCAAAAAACACTAAAAATGGTAAAAAATAGCCAAAATGTTTTAGGTGTAAACGCAATGAATCTAGCGCTTTTTGCAATGCCAAAACAACAAACGCACTAAATTTAGTGCGAAACGCGCTAAATTAGCAACACTGACTGTTGCTGTCCTTAAAACAAGCATGCATCTTTTATTGTTTGTTCCAAAATATTCTGTATGCTTCATATTGATAGTACTTTTTTTACTTAAATAAAGATATTTAGAAATCAACAAAATTCAAGGAAAACTCTTTCTAATCATTTATTCTCAAAGTCAGTGTATCATTGATGTTTTGTAAACTTTTCAATTTGCTGCTAGCAGTAATTCAAGATAAAACTAGAAAGCATTCAGAGAGCACATAACTTTGCCAATGCCATACACTAGTTAAAAACTGAATGAAAATCAGTTCATATATAGCTACGATGTAGGGGACGTAACTGTGTTTCGATTTTCCATATTTTGGGCTATAGTTTTAATATATAAGAAAATATATCACAATCGAGAAAAAATTCCTGCATCCGCCCCAAAATTTAATTAATTCTTCTCTAGCCCATGGCCCACCCTTCCACAAAATGTCATTGAAATTCATTGAGAAGTTTTGGAGATATTGTGTGGACAAAGACAAAAATGAGTGAATACATATACCTCTTCAAACTTTGCTGACAGAGGTAACTATCACCATAGTGCTTACCAATTTATCTATACATAGCATTGGATTTGAAAAATCTTGAAATTTAACAACCAAGATAAATAGTTATGCCTCTGTAGTAGAAACAAATTGCTGATCTGATTGTAGAAAAAGTGTTTAGGAAAATTTCAGCAAATATTTCAAAATATTTAAAATTGATGGTAATAAAAATTTAAAAAAACAATACAACTGCAGTTTATGTAAAATGATGGCTTGTTTCACTAAAAAGAAATGGAACATTTTTTTGTAAAATAAAACAAACTGGTTTCTTTGTGGCTTGGTCAAAAAGAATCTTAAGTTAATTCTATACATGCTATTTTGTATCCATGTTGATTTTTGAAGAATTTAATCTTGAAAATAAAAAATGTAAATCTGCTCTCTCCCTCCACTTTTTTTGTTTTAGTTACTTTGAATTGGAAAAAATTTGTAGCTGTTCAATTGTTTTCTTGTTTGTGAGTGAGATGATCTAGCAGCTGCTTATACTGATTGCTATAGACTCCTTTTTTAAAAAATGAAGTGAAGTGATGTTATATAGTATTAAAATCAAAAGATTTTGCTATATTTTATTTCAATCATGTACAACTGTACATATTCATATATTCTATGGATGTGCAATGTTCAAACAGCTGAGATATAAAGTAATTTCATTGCAACATGGTCGTCTGATTGAAAAAATGCTTATTTTTTTGAAGGTTTGAGATAAACATTTAAATATAGATGTTTTTGAAAGATTTTAATATACAGGAATATTTGGAATTGTGCGATTTTGATTAGTGCAGGTTTTGATGTACTGTTAAGGTATTGCAGTACAAATTAATGTAACTAAGTATAAGCTGAAAAAAGATATTAAATTATATAAGACCTTGAATAGTGCGATTTTGATAAGTGCAGGTTTTGATGTACTGTTAAGGTATTGCAGTACAAATTAATGTAACTAAGTATAAGCTGAAAAAAGACATTAAATTATATAAGACCTTGAATAGTGCGATTTTGATTAGTGCAGGTTTTGATGTAGTACGGTTAAGGTATTGCAGTACAAATTAATGTAACTAAGTATAAGCTGGAAAAAAACCACATTAAATTATATTAAGACCTTGAACAGTACAGAAAACTTTGGCACAAATTAACCGCACTAATCAAGGTATGCTTGTAGTTGATCCATCATTACAGATTTATTTTGCCTAATACTTTGAGTGGCAACTCTTGGATGTTCATTATCTAATTAAGAACAGATTTGCCTATTGAAACATCACAAATCCATGATTCAGAAGATGAGTGTATCGACCTGAATAACAAATGTGTCACATTTGTGAAGATCTTCTTCAAAAGTCTTGATAAAATGTAACATTTATTGCTTGATTAAGTTTATGCCTCAGTTTTTTTTCTTCAATGTTTAAATATTCTAATTATTTGAAAACCTTTTATGATAGCAGCAATATTATCTTTACGGACTGATTGAAGTTGCGATAAAGAAGATACTAGTCAAAAATCAATAATGGCTGTCAATTTTTCATCTAATGAAAAAATAAAGATATGTTGCTACTGATACTACTAGTGTAAAAAAAAATTAACATGGTGCCAAGAGTGATCGGGGAAGAATAGAGGGTAGATTTGAAGATTAAATTTGGTCTTCTGCTAACCAAAGTTCTCGTAGCTCAGTTGGTAAGAGCAGCTCGTAAGTATAACCAGGCTTCTGAGGCAAAAAGGACATGAGTTCGAGTCTCACCGAAAGCTTATCCTTTATTTCCAATTTGCACCAATTACTCACAGCTGTAGATTGATGGCTTTAATAAAGTTGTGATAAAAGGCAACTAACTAAACAAGCCTGAAAGTCAGACCATAGCTGCACTATTTAAACACAAGTTGAGATGAATGTAAAAAAAACCAAACACTGATTTATGTTAAAAAAATAAACACTGCGATATATGTTTAAAAAAATAAACACTGCGATATGAGATGTGTTAAAGAAATAAACAGCATGATATGAGATATGTTTAAAAAATAAACGTTGTGATATGAGATATGTTAAAAAAGAATGTCTTAGCTTCCTATTATAAACAAACACAACCGTACGTCAGTTTGATTTCGAGAACAACAAATATTCTTTTATTTTGTCAGTAAAAAGTTATGTTTGATGTGTTAACTTGTCAGCAATGACTATTGCTGCTAGAGAAGCTTAGTACATTTTATAATCCTAGTTTTATAAGTATATTTTGAAATTTCAAGTTATATTTTATTAAACTCCTAGTTTTATAAATATATTAGAAAAATAGAACACTTATCTATAAGCATTTACCTAAAAACTAAATTACATGTATACATGTAAGTGACACTCCGATAACAGGATTATTAAAAAAATTTAAATTTCGACACACCGTGCTGAAAGGGTTCGCCATTACTATACTAGATTAACTAGTAACAAATGTTTTGTCTTGGTTTGAAATCTGTTATTCTACTATATGTAATTGTCATCATCAGCCGTTATAAGTCCACTGCTGGACGAAGG
>VCCN01001529.1:1871835-1885598 GCA_006491835.1 Architeuthis dux
AAAAAAACAAAGAAAAAGCTTTTTCTAGATATAATGAGTAGATGTTGAAATTTTAACTCCATTGTTGCGGCCTGTATGCATGATACATACATAGCCAGCCAGCTTGACCAACTTGAAAACTGCAGAAACCTATGTTGACAGTTTTGGTTGATGGTTTCTTATATCAAAGTGGTCAGTTGAAGATATTTCTCTAATATTAGAAAAGATTCTAGTGCAAATTCTAACAAGTCTGTATTTTTATCTCCAATTACTGACAAAGTAAAACCACTTGGATGTTTATACTTTGATGTTTGAAGATGTTGGCCTTATCAAGTATTACTTGACAATTGTTTTCTGAGTCACAATATTCTGTAGTATCATCTTATTTATTTATATATTTATCTTTGGTATATTTATCTGAGATCATTTCTGTCAGGATTTTCTAATTTTTCCTTTTTGAGTATAGCTTTTTGTTAAAAGATTTAACAATAAAGTTGACTAGTGTATCCACTCACCAAATAGGTGAATTGAGTTCACAAGATTTTAGTGGCGTTTCAGTATTTATTCAGTAAAAATATTGAGCCTTATGCTTTTAATTAAAGATAATATGGGAATAACTGAACAGGATAAGTGAATTAAAAAATTAGTTGTTGAAAAAATTGCTTTCCATAAGCTTTTAACTCATCGTTATATTGTCTGATCCATTCTTGACTCAACACTAGCCATTTTTATTTTAAGATGTATTTTTCTCACTCATTCTTAGAAATTCACACTAAAATTTGTATCCATACATATAATTAGCAATGTGTGTTTGTCTTTTGTCATGCTAAGGGACGAAACATAGTAAAATAGAATTTCCTGTTCTGATAACATAATAAAAATGCTGAGTTTAAAGAATAATAAAAATATAAGAAGTAATAAAAACAAAAAAATTAAAAAAATTGATTTGTGGTAAACAGAACGCTCTACTCCAAGCTCACTGCAATGCAAATCTCTATTATCTACATATATAAAATGCAATGCGTGTCCATATATTTCATATGTGCCGCCATTTTTGACAGCACGGGTAAACTAGTTATCTCGTATTTCATTTCAGTTATCTTGCATTTGCTGTCACGTTATTGCTCAGCCATTCTAGTTAGAAACTGTCAATCAAAACATAGGTGTCTTTCAGTTTTCAAGTTGGTCTGGCTGGCTATGTAGGTATCACAGGCCAAACCTATGGCATAGAGGGCTGAATATTTCAACTTTTACTCCTTATTATGTCTAGAAAAAACAAAATTCCCCCCCCAAGTAGGTTTTTAGTACAGGGTTCAATTTGCAATGGAAGTTTATGCTAAATAGATCACTAGTTTGCGTCTGTTTTTTGAAAATTCAGACATTTTTAGTGATCACTGCCCAACTAAAGGCTAGAGAAGTAACTTATTCATTGATCACCTTCACCACTGCATGTTGCCAAAAGACATTGGTCACATGACGGTTTCTATTGAGTGACTAACCAGACCTGTTTTAAATATTTTGTTTAAAGAATTTGAGAAAGTATTTTTAATATCATTACACTTATTCTCCACCCCCCTCTGTCTACCAAATCCATTATTTCTTGTATCACTGTTGAATCCTATGTTCTTAAATCATCAAAAAAAGTAATATTTTTGTTGCACTGAGACATTTTGGGAAGCAATTTTACTATAAATAGAAAATTCTAAAAATCTTAATTCGCTGTTTGCACATTCAACTCAATCAAAAATTAATTAAGAAATAAAGAACAATAAACTATGAAAATGAAAATTATTTTCAATTTCAGTTTTCTGGACGTTATAAATGTTAAAAATTCTAAAACTTAAAAAGTTTTTAAAAAAACCTTAAAATTTTAAAATTAACGTTTTTATGAACCTAGTTCCGTCTTGTGTATATCTTCTGATGTACATGTTACGGCTGTTTAGGCCATTTTCAACATCTTCCTAAGAAATAAAAAAGTTTTAAATATTAAAATATAAAACAGAATCTTACTATACAATAATTATTGAAACCTCCTTCATTTTTTTTCCATCACATTGTTTTTCTTCCATGTGTTTTAAGTCTAAACTACCCACTTGTATCAGTTCAAATTTGATCATTTTTCAACCACAAACCATTAATAATGAGTGGGTTTCTTCTTCAGCTTTCATCTGAGATGACTGGAATGGTAAGACTCTATTTGACATTCACAATGTGTGTCTTTGTAGTGGACTGATCCTGCCTAACTCCACTACTTTTGGTGTGGTCCCTTTCACCTATTTGATACCTCTAGTATTGTCTTTATTTCAGTACAACCTTTAAAATCGTCTCCATTCAATTCAGCTGGCATTAGTGAGGAAAAAATATTAGTCTTTAGTAAAGCTTTTCGCACTCTTGTAGATCATAGATTAAAAGAAAAAACCCTCAATAAAAAAAAAAATATACTCCTACCATTGCCTTCCTATTAATGTAACTTATAATTTCAATGTGTTTTATTTTTATTTATTTTAAATTGTTGGTTGCAAAAGCCATTCCAATTGACTTTTGCTAATTGAAAAATATATTAAAAAATCTCTTTCTTGTTTGTGGTTAAATAAGACTTTTGGGTTCAAATGTAGAATTCTGACCCCTAAATTGATTTGAGTCAAAAGCGCAAATTTTCAGGTCACACTATAATCAAAATTCAATTTAATTAATAAGTTTTTCAAATGTTGTGTTACTATTTCTTCACAATATTCTTTTATGTAGTTAAATTGGTCTGAATTCTACATCCCATTCTTATTTTGATTAAATTAGATCAAATATCGATTATGGTGTGTAATATGAAAATTATACTTTTGGCTTGAATCAATTTTGGGGTCTGGATTCTACATTTGATCTGATTTTTGTTTTGAATAGACCTTGTATATGAGAATGAGTAAGTACTTTATTGGAGTGTCCAGCAAATTACTATATAGTAAAGTTATCTATTATATCCCTTCATATTTGAAACATTGGATTAGTTTAGAATATTAGTATTAATTTGGGTCACAGCTTAACAAGATGGAAAACTCAAGTTTGATATTAAAGCAGCTCAAATAAGATTAAGTGCTTTGGTTTTATAGTTTATCAAAGATCATTTTCAATAGTAATTGACCATTCAATCAATTTAATTACAAGTGTTTAGTTTCATTTTAACCCTTTCAAGACTAACCTATTAGGGTGCTTAAATGTCTGAATTAAAATGTCCTAGTAGACAGGACATATATGTATCTCATCAACAATGTTCCCTCTAATGTTAGTAGTCAATATGCTCAAAAATCTTACATTGCACAATTTTTTTCTTCTGATAAAAGTATCTGCGCACTGAATCCTTGTGCAAATGTAAACTTGAAATTGTTTCACGATAATTTTGGCACAGACCATCTCTCATGGCTAATAAAACTATTGGCATGTTTTAATATAATACAAGTATGATTGCATTCTACAAAGTAACATATTTAGTTAGGATTTTATTCTATTCTTTGAACTACTTTGTTCAGTTTGTAAGCATAATTATCAACTACTACATTATTTTAGGTAACTAACCTTTTGTGGGCACATTAATTTCCTTTGTGCACTGGTTTCAAAATGTCTGTGCACGCACATGCGCACCGCTTAGGAGGAACTATGCCCAGCAGTCATAGAAACCTCAGGATATATGTCCCAGGAGTCTTGGAAGGGTTAATTGCTCATTCATGTTATTTAATACTGTTTTCATTTTTAGATATGCCTGTACAAAATCTCAGTGGAAGCTTACCCCCACCCCCCTCCAAGAAAAGATTTTTAGCACGCAGATCATTTTCCATTAGGCAAGCATCCGCTTAGAAACCTTGTGAGATATATATATATATATCCCAGGTGTCTCGAAAGGGTTAAACCAGTGCCTTGATACTTAATTCGCACCAAATGTTGAAAAGGTATTTAAGAAAAAAATTAGGCAAGTGATAACAGTTTTTGTTTGCCATATTCTGAACTTGTGCCCAGATACGGAAATGTCTGCATATTTGTTTAATAACTTCATACTCTAGCCTCATTCTGATTTTACATAGCAGATTTGAAAAACAAGGATAATTTCATATCTTGTCTCTTGGAAATGATTATACTCTAAGCCTTTTAGTTCAAAATCATTGGTTTGACTTCCTATCTAATAGAGCAGTGATGGCGGACATTTTTAGCATGGTGTGTCGAAATTTTAATTTTTTGAATACTGTTATCAGTGTCACTTACATGTATTTTAAATGCTTATAGATAAACGGCCTATTTTTCTAATATATTTATAAAACTAGGAGTTTAATAGAATATAACTTGAAATTTCAAAATATACTTACAAAGTGATCATATATGGTGCCTTGCCCAAAAATGGAAAATATAAAAAAATTAAAGTAGAAAGTTAAATAAAATATAGAATTAAAGAATAACATTCAATATAATGAAGAGATACAAAAAATTGATATTGACAAAAAAAATAACACCCCAGGTTGATTTTAAAATTTTATTGTGTGGGCCAAAAACAGGCTAATTTAATGGGGGTACCCTTAAAAACAGTTTCTGTCTTTGTTCAAGCACAAGTGTACTTTGCAAAGCTTGCAGAGTACCTTAATGCGGATTATGTTGTCTTTGTGTCTACAATATTTGCATGTGGCTGACAGGTCCTCAGGTGATCATATATAGTCACTTGCCCCATAAAGGGTTGAAAACTTAGTAGATTAAATTATTGAACCTCGATTCATTTATTTGTATTGTTGATTTTATGCTTGTATCTTTAAACAAGATTTTTGCAGATGAGAAATTGATTTGTAAGTTTAATTTTCTAGTGTTTATTTGTTTCTAAAATCTCTTTAAAAAATTCTTTTCTGAACCCAATGCCAGCAAGAAGGGTTTGTACTTGAAATAATGAACACTCTAGAGGTATCAGGTCCCAAATCACTTACACACTTTAAAATAAATTTTACTTTTTCTCAGAATATTTCTGATAGGATTACAGTTTTTCAAAGAGCATTTGATGTGAGTTCTCTTTAAACAATAACTTTATTTTGTCTAAATAATCAAGAATGTTCTAAATAATTAAATATTAATTGTGCACATATTTAATAATGAACTAAATTTAATATGTAGATGGTTGCAAGTTTAACCTGTTCGCTGCCATGGACGAGATAACTCGTTTTAGCAAGTCGCCAGTCCAGTGCCACGGACGAAATAACTGTTTCTTACATACATTTATGTATAGACCTCATTTGGGTGGCATTCATGTTACCGGAAATCAGCTTGCCAAAAGTCTGTCTTAGGAACATTGATTGGTTACTTTTTTCAGAGTGTACTATTTACCATAAACAGTGTGTTTTTCGAAAATATATGAAATTTTTAAGATCTGGTGGCAGCAAGTGTGAAAAAACATTTTCTGGAAGCACAAACCATTATTTCCAATTGTTTTATTTTTAAAACCTTGTTCGAAAAAGCAAGATTATTTTATTTTGTAATTTACATTTTTTTAATAATTTAAAATTTTTTTAATAAAATAGAAATGGCGAAAAATAAAAATAAATAACAGAATTCATGAAAGAAAAACAGAAGTAAATACATAAATTATACTACTGTTAGTGCTGCTTCATTTCATAAATTTTCACCAATGTATGTGAAAATAATCTACACCATCCAATGAACAACAATTCCAGGTGGCTGAACTATACAATTACCTATGTTACTCTAAATAACTGAAATAAAATGAAAATTTCCTTTTATTGTAAATACTCAATCTACGGCAATAAATCCTTTTTTTACTTTTCATAAATCACGTAAAGACACGATTGTAAATAAAATCCTTTTTTTTCTTCATAAATCTTATATACAATATATATTATAAGTAATAAATCTTATTATAAATAAATACCAGATTTACAATAGATGCTTTTGTTTTCATAAATTGTAAACATTAACATATCCCCATCGCAGTAATTTTAGAAAAAGACTATTAACCAGTGTTTATGGTAAATAGTATACTCTGAAAAAAGTGACCAATCAATGTTTGGTAAGACCGACTTTCATCAAGCTGATTTTCGGTGAGATGAACCAGACCCATTACATTTATTAGATATACTGTTGTACAAATTAGTTGGTTTGTAGAAAATAAAACCATTTTAAACATGCAATGAAGACTTTCATCAATTTTTTTATGAGAAAAATCTGGCAAAAGAGTTACAACATCAAAAATACATTTGGCTGCAAACAGGTTAATAGCAAATTCCAGAAACAAATTCCTCACTTTGATTTTATTTCATTTAAACTTTTGGAGGTCTTAAATTTGAATTCAACTATTATGTGTATGACTAAAAGAATAACTGTTAATATTAATACTGTAACAAGGATTTGACATTGTTTTAATGGAACTAATAATAAAGTAAAGAGTGGTTATTTGAAAATAATTTCTAAAATAAATCTAATAGTTAATCTTCTCACAAATGACCATATTAAACTTGAATTACTGTATATTTCGGCAGATAAGACAACGCTTGAAGCATAAAAAAATATATACCAAAAAATGGGATCATCCTATAGGTCAGATACAAAAATGGGTTATAGAACTTTCATAGCAGGTAAATTCAAATAGCAATTTTCACTACGAAAATGCCTGCTATGAATTTACCAGCTATGAACTTGCCGGAACCACAAAAACAGTGACTAAACATTGAGCTGAAACTATGAAATTCAGACTGAAATTGGGGTCTCGTCTTATCTGAAGGTCACCTTATACGCCGAAATATACAGTATTACATATATAAAGTTTACTGATAAAGATTTGGTGGCTTCAAGATTGTATCCTAATTTTCACAAGTGTTTTCTGTTTTTTCTTCTTCATTTGACTTAATTAATATATTGCTTATAATGAAGTTCGTGTATTGTGGTAAGCTAATCAACATTGTTGAGATAATTAGTTAACATTTGGCTCTTTATTTCATTTATAATTGTTCTCTATTACTTTTTCACTTCTGTGATGCATCTAAGAAATGATGATGAGAAATACTTCTGCCTTGATATGCTGTACATAAAAAGATCACAACACTCAGGATTTTTTTATGTAGTTGGCTTAAGATGAAATTTTAAAACTCTTCATTGCCTCGTTGATCTGATTTAAGACAGAAATATTGTTTCTGCTTTTACACATTTACTGTCACACGATACACGTGTGTCTTGTTGCGTATTGCC
This sequence comes from Architeuthis dux, assembly GCA_006491835.1. Taxonomy (NCBI): domain Eukaryota; kingdom Metazoa; phylum Mollusca; class Cephalopoda; order Oegopsida; family Architeuthidae; genus Architeuthis; species Architeuthis dux. The sequence continues at coordinate 1,879,033 of VCCN01001529.1, forward strand.
TTTGAAGCACATGTACATCCATTCCATGGTTTTATTTAAGGCAATATAAATAGCTATAGCAATTGTTTTTTTTTGGTAAAAAGAAATGACCATGATGCACAAATGCATCACATGGTATTATGGAGAAAAAACAAAGCCAGTGCCAAGGATGCACGTTAGCGTCATTCTTTATAGTTTAATAAATTTTATTTTATTGTATTTACCAAAGTAAAGCATAAGTAATCTTATATAGCAATTTCTAATGGTAACTAACATATTTTAGATATCAAAACAACCTTTTTGTATGTTAAACTAGACCTAATTACAAGATATTTTCAGTTGCAAGTTTTCGGAAACTTTTCGGAAACTTTTTTGATTATGGGGGCAAAACCTGATGAAGTGATCATATATGGTGCCTCATCCAAAAAGTGACCAAAAATGGAAAATATAAAAAGAATTAAAGTAGAAAGTTAAATAAAACATAGAATTAAAGAATAACATTTAATAAAATAAATAGATACAGAATATTGATATTGACAAAAAAAATAACACCTCCTGGTTGATTTTAAAATTTTACTCTGCGGACCAAAAACAGGCTATGGGGTGTGGTATGTCTCAAAACAGTTTCTGTCTTTGTTCAAGCACAAATGTACTTTGCAAAGCTTGCATACCACATTGGTGCGGATTATGTTATCTTTATTGCTACAATATTTGTATGTGGCTGATGGGCCCTCAGGTGATCATATATAGTCACTTGCCCTATAAAGGGTTAAGGATTCAAATATGCAAGGTAGCAGTGGATGTGTTCATCTCTATTGAATTAAGTCTGTTGGCTGTGGTTTCGTTTCTGTTATAAGATTTTTGCCTACTTTTAAGTGGAACATTCTTCAATTCAAAAATTAATGGAATCATTTTGATGTTGAAATCCACCTGATTAATAGATTTTTTTATTTTAAAGCCTGCTCTAAAAACTATCATTTAAAATAGGGCACTATCAGATCTTTTTGATGTCATACAGAACAGAATATAAAGTGATAGATTTCAATATTTGCAAGAACAAAAACACTTAAGCAATCTCACCTATTATGCTACAAAAGATAAACTCTCTCTTAAAAGTGGAACAAATCATTTAATTGACTTTCTTGCTTTCCTCACTAAAAAGAATATTCCGGTTGATTTTCAAAAAAGTTTGCTTTCACTATTTAAATCAAGTGTAGATTTATATTGTAAATAAGCAATATTCACTATACATTAAAAATAGCAAAAGAAGACTAAGTAGGCTATTATTTGATTATCTAAGTATTTTTTATGAGAAGAAATTAACACTTCTGAGAAAATTCATGTTGAATCCTCAATCATCCAACATCTGCCCTGTTGAGTGCTTATGGTTAGTGTTAACATGAGTTATGTCCCCCTTGATGATCAGCTGTTTGTAGCAAGTCAAGGTAGATGGCACTGGGAGTGATTTGCATAGCATTTTAGTGCTGGGTTGAGTTGCCACCATTGGTACTTTAGTTTCCCACTTTAAAGGAATATGACTAGATAATAAGACCCAAGGAGTGATGTCCAGGTGGACTGAATATTGTGAATTTGGACAGAAGTGAACTGCAATTTTGACATATTGGATTGGATATATTGACAGTTAGATTCGCTTTGAAGTCCTTAAATTCTGCCTGGGTGTGTAATTGGTCATTAAATGGTTGTCTTCTTCATATGACGTATTAATTCAGGAAATAGAAACTATTGATTACACTGTGCAAAACGATTTTTGTTCCTGGTAGGGAATTATTTTCTGATTGGTTATGTGTAAAAAGTATAGAAAATAGCTATTATTCTCTTGATGATGGGCACATTTGGACATTTTGTAATCACATAAAGTAAGTAAAACAATAACAAATGAAATCACTATCCTGGGCACAAAAGCAAAGTTTGAAGGGAATAATAGCCATTTTCTATACTTTTTACACATAGGAAATTAGAAAATAACACTCACTACTGATTGCTTATGTGTAAAAAGTATAGAAAATGGCTATTATTCACCTCAAATTTTGCTTTTTGATATTCACATGTAATTGTTTTTCTTACTTTATGTGATTAAATTTGCCTGTCATCCAATTGAAAATAAGTATTTTCTATAGTTTTGAGAAGGGTCATTAATATTCAAATGGTTCTTTGGACGATTGAACTCCTCCTTGTTGTTTGTGTTGTAAACACATTTCGGCAGATCCATTCTTCGGCCTTCTTCAGGTGTAAAATCCAAGTGTGATGGAATAAACAGAAGTTTTTATTTTTAAAGGGGATAACCCTTATAACACCGGGCCATGGTGTTCTGTGTCTTTGTCTTGTCGGGTATACCCAATCACATTCGGATTTTACACCTGAAGAAGGCTGAAGAATGGATTGCCCGAAACGTTGTGTTTACAACACAAACAACAAGGAGTTCAATCGTCCGAAGAACCATTTGAAGAATGAAAATAAGTAGATTTCAAATTATCACTGTCCTGGTCGCAAAAGCAAAGTTTGAAGTGAATAATTGACATTTTCTATACTTTTTACATATAACCAATCAGAAAATAACACTTATTACCCAGGAGCAAGAAACAGGTAAAAAAAGGTTTCTTTTGTTAAAGAACTAGTCTTTTTCAAATCAATTTGTTTTTAAACAACTAAAATTAAGATAAAGGTAAAAACTAGTCAAATTTAATAAAAGGTGGTATAGTCTTTTTCAGTTTTTCATGTGTTGTCTAATAAAATTACTCCACATCTAACAATTTTGAGGGATGTATTCAAATAACTTTTGACAGTTAAAACCCACTAACCTTGAGCTGTTGTACATCACTTACTGTTGTAAATTATTGTTGGATGCAATTAATTATCAAACCATTTTTTAAATTCCATTTAAAATAATTTTTGTATTTAATGTATAAATAGCTTGAAAGATAATATATGAAAATTTCATTAGGGAGCTCATTTGATTAGTCACTGTTCTGCATTTGTCATGGAAAACCTTTTATGTTTGCATAAAATTATTTAATTCTCTATATAAAAATGTATGTATATTGTTACTCTTCAGAGTTGCCTGCATTGATTGATTTCAATCAGAGGTGCTAGCTCTGGTCAGGATGGGAGATAACCCAAGTTTTATCTCGGAGACTTGCAGGCATTCAAATTTGGAAATCAAGTTGCGGGCCCACCTCAAGAGGCTGGTATTAAATCCTTGCATCCAGAGGTTCAATACCAGCCTTCAGTTGGGACTGCAACTCGATTTCCAAATTTGAATGCCTGTATTGGGTAAGTCTCTGAGATAAAGCTTGGGTTATCTCCCCTTCTGGCAACTCTGATTTCAACCCAGCTTGGTTTTGGACTACATAACATCCAAGTTTTAGAACAATTCAATTAATACAAGTGAGATTTGAACTGGTAATTCATAAAACAATGCTTAGTTCGAGTCTTGTTTTTCTGTGGTTTATGTGTTGTTGATTGCTTGTACTGTATTCATTCTTCCACCAGTCTATATACAAGGGCAATAGTTAGCTGACATTTTCTTAATTTTCTTTACTGGAATATATTAGTCAGTGCAAATTGCTAACAAATGGTTTTATATATTTTCCTTGCAATTATAATAGTAAATGTTTTATTAAGCAACAAATGTGAGAGGAACAGTCCATAGAATTCAGAAGCTATAAGTAATGAAAGTATTGTTTCTGTTTGGTAACTATTTAATTTTTATTTTTAGTAATTCAATTTAGCTCAGTGATTCTCAAACAGGGGGCATTTGGCCCCTAGGGAAGGAATTTCAGTCAGGGGAAGAACATATAATGGAAGGTATAATGATGAAAACATTGCTAGATGACTGATACTATTGTTCGGACTGAGATCCTCATCTTGGTTGTCATTTCCACAACATTTCGGCCGATGTACCCTCCGGCCTTCTTCAGGTGTCAAGTTTTGTCGGTCACTTACCGGAACTATTGAACTGAACCCTTCATTTGATCCACGGGGATATACTGTCCTCATTCCACTATCTAGAAATTATTTCGTGGTTATTTTTCAGTTGTGGTGCTCCTGCCTGGGATTGAACCCACAACCTACAGATGACTCAACAGTCAGACGCTTTTTAACCAACGCTTTAGTTATCTAGGCCACCGAAATACCGAACTCAGTTATTGCTAGATGACAATTCAAAATGTGGAATCTGGGCTCAAAAAGGGAAGGAATGTGACCGGGGACTCCGAAAACCACTGAATTAGCTGATGTAATTGCTCAGTTGCTTAGCTCTTAATTTCATGAACCGCTTGATACCACTCCTTGGAACTTTTCTGTGAATAGAATAATAAAAAAAAAGGTGGAAGGGAAGTAACTTTAATCAGTAGTTATTCCCCTTTATAATAACATTCAAATTTCTTTTTATGAATTAACTTAATCTTGGCTCTTATCAAGAATCGTGTTGATTCTACAGGAATATCTCTTGTGTACATTATTCCCTGATCAATTGATGTGTACCTTAATATCTCACACAATCATATCACACCAGTTTTTCATTGGATTTACTTATTTCTGTATTTTTATTTTTATTAACTTTTTCTCCCTTTTGAAAATTACTTAATAAGCTCTGATTTCTTCCTGAGGGAAACTTCATTTTTCTCATCTGAAATCATAATTTCCGTTTTGATGCCAAAGTAATTTCCATAAAACCGTATCCATTAAATCTACCAGAAAATCTTCAAATATTGCATTGTTTTTATATTTTTTATTTATTATACATAAGATTTATATTGTTGTCTGTACAATGTTTTTATGGCCAGCACTATCAGTGTGCAATCTGATATTTTTGCATGTGAAAATCACCCTTGCAAATTCTTCATTTGTTTTAAATGTTTCTCTTGTGATTTTGATCCTAGCATGTTCTTATTTCCCTATATGTTATGGTAAGTATATAACTTTGATTGTAAACTCATTGGTTGAATATATATGTGTGAAAGGGTCCTGAAATAGATTGTAATAAAAGAAATTTCTCTAGTTTTATACAATGCTCTGTGCATTTTCACATACATAGACATATATATATATATGTATATATATATGTATATATGTCTGTCTGTCTGTCTGTTCTAAAGACTGGATGTACAAATCATAATGATTTTTATATTAACATTCTGTTGCTTCAATTTTGTTTGTCTTTATTTTCCATGTGTTTTATTTTTTATTTTACATTTGTCTTTTTTCTTTATTGCAATATTTATTTAATGGCTTGTTTTAATTTGTGTACTTCTGGATTGCCAGTAGGCATTTTCTGATGTGTCCAATTTTTCCTCTCCAGCGATTCGATATGTTTCCAGAGGTGAGGCTGAATCTGTTTCTTTTAGCAGACACTTCCACACTTTGTCCCATTCATCCCCACCCCCCTGGCCCATCACTCTCTGTTGTTGGCTTGCACTCACTCATCTGTGCCTGTTGGGTTCGGTCAAAAAAAATTCTAACATGCCAGTTTACAAAATGAAAAGAAAAAAATGCTTAAGAATCATTGTTTGTTTATAACATCATGCAACACGATTTTTTGTTCCTGGTAGTGAGTGTCATTTTCTGATTGCTTATGTGAAAAAAGTATAGAAAATGGCTATATTCCCTTCAAACTTTACTTGTGACCAGGACAGTGATATTCATAGATAGTTGTTTTTCTTACTTTGTGATTAAGTGTGCAAATTTGCCAGTTGTCCAATTGGAAATAAGTAGATTTCAAATTATCACTCTCCTGGTCACAAAAGCAAAGTTTGAATAATAGCCATTTTTTATACTTTTTAGATCAATTAGAAAATAAAACTTATTACCCAGTAACCAAAAAAGAAAAGGTAAAAATATGTTGCATAGTAATCCTTGTAGATATATATTTTTTTTTTAGTAGTCCAGTTTGCATTTCGTTTGGTTTGATAAATTTGGTTTAAATACTGATGGAACTAAAATTTTTATACGGTTCATTGCAAAATTTTAGAATTACTATACTCCATTTCATTTCTGTTTTACTTTTTTGCTGGCCTCTGCAGTATAAATGGCTTTTTGCTTCTAAAAGAAATGGGATACCTTTGCTTGCTGCTATTGTTTTCTAAATCTATTCCTTGTGGATTAATTTTTAAAAAAATCCTACTTATACACCTGTGGGTATTCAGTGAGCATGAATACACATTACACACAACATTTTGGAGCTTTTGTAAGCTGTTTAACTACCATATTTTACATCCATAGAACCAAGGATTGCCATTATAATTAAAATTTTTCAGCATTTCAAAGCATTTAGAAAGCAAATTTAGTTGTATGAGAAAAAAATATCTATGCTCACATTAGCAACAGTTGAATGGACATAGTGGATTAATGAAAGTCTAAAGATTCTTTTCTATCCAAAAATCAAATTGGTGAAATAAATACTATACTGAGCAATCACCCGTTTCTCCTCCAGTGTTTCTTTTGAGACTCTTGGGACATATATATCCCAAGGTTTCTATGACTACTGGGAAATATAGATGCCATAGATCACTTCTACTCAGTGTTGACAACTCAAAAAATATTTTCGCACTAGCTTGACTGCCAAAAAG
>VCCN01001529.1:1898756-1908938 GCA_006491835.1 Architeuthis dux
AAAAAAAAAAAAAAAAAAAAGAAAATTATTTTTTTTAAAATTCACATCCCAGATGCATCGGTGGCAAGATATCTTTTTCTTATTTAAAAAAAACATTTTTTTCATTATTTGGTGAGGATTGTTTTTTGGGACAGTTAAAATTGTTTTTCGAGACAGTTCCGGGACGGTACTGAATAAAGTTAGTCCAGAGCCCTGCTCTATATCTTTCGTTTTGCTGTCTTCAATAAATTTTTCCTAAAATGTATTGTAAGAATACAATAGCTTTGGATAAAAATGACGCCATGCCATTTACTTAGTATTTATGTTGTTCAGATAATTTTTCTTATGAAAACTAATGTTGTAGATTTCTTCTTTTTTTCTCTTCACTTATTTTCAAGAGTAAGTTATAGAGCAATATCATAAAAACTGTTTGGTAACCTAGAATAATTTTGAACAAAACTTGCACTCTTTTATTTTATTTATTTTTATAACCTTTTTTTTCCAGCTTTGGTGTACTTCCCACCTTAGAAAAGCAGACCCATAATGGGGTTATGCATACCCGTGTGGATGATTGTCAGTTTGTATGCATTGCCCAAAATGAGTATTACCGCATCTTGCACCAGGTATGAAACATTTTATTTTGCTCACCTCTTACTTTGGCATTTTTTATTATATAAAGTATTGTAAACCAATATTATTAATTTTTGACTACTATTTATCTTCATTTTAATTTTTTAGTTGTTCACATAACTTAACTTAATTTCTGATTCATGCTCTTTACTCATTGCCGTAGGTCAGTGTTTCTCAACTTTTTTCAGCTCAACGCCCCCCCCCCCATCACACCTAGCTACATGTCAACGCCCCCCCCTCTAGTTCAACAGCCCTCAACTCTGTTCAACTCCGACTGCATCCCCTGCAGAGGGGTAAGAATAAACAGGTGCCACCTGGTTTTACACCAAAGTCGCAAGGCTCTAATTAAAAAAAAACAAAAAAATTACCAACCTTTGACCAAAGTTGCAAGACTCTAGTTAAGGAAAAATAACCTTTTACCAAAGTCGCAATACTCTCATTAAAAAAGAAATAACTGTTTACCAAAGTCGCAAGACACTATTTTAGGTATTTTAAACTGATTTCGGCATTAAATGACCCATCAAGGGTGGATATGCCGCTAAACAAATCAATCAAGTAAACAATGATTTCTTCCTGCAAGTCGATTTCTTGTTCTTCAACCTTGGGAATCAGACAGGAATATTCATATCAATCCAATCTTCAAAGCTCCTCTCAAAATCATTTTTCAATGATTTCAGATACATACAGTATTCTTTGTTTGAAAACAACAGCAAGGGAGATAATTTTAAATGTCTATCCATAGAATAACAGTAACACTACAGGGTATTAAGCAAAATAATTTGCCACTTGCCAGTTACTTGTATAGAAGAAACTTGATTGGCGAAGTTAGCATTTAATAACGGCCTAATGCTAATTCCTTCTCGTTTGTAAGCAGATACTATTAAACAATAGCCATTTGTAAAGCAGAATTATAGATATTTATGGAATCTCTGTAATGCCCCCTCTAGAAGTTCAAAGGCCCCCCTAAGGCCCTAATCACCTCAATTCCCTCATGTTGAGAACCACTGCCGTAGATTGACAGCTTGAGTTAAGTTGTGATAAAAAATAACTAAAAAAAACCAAGATAAAATTCTCTGGCCTTTGAATAGAACCATTTGTGCTCCCATCTTGTGGAGCTAAAGTTTCATTTAAGTTTTTTGTTGTGCAAAATCATTACACCATGACTCATTTAGAACATTTAATTTTGCATTAAAATCAGATCTGATATTTTTAAAACAGATATTTTTTCTCTCTAACAACCACCTTTGATTTTCTTCCTTTTCTCTTTAGTGAAAAGTTTCTGTGGCATTGAATCTTTTCTTATATTTTTGAGTCAACACTTGTTTTACCTATTTAACTATTTTGTTTTAGGGAGTGGAAAATACTAGGAAACATGAAGAACAAGGCAGAGTTGTTATGGTAACGGAGCATCGTGTTTTAGATGGTGGTAATAGAAATGGACATATAGTTATTCGGGTAAGCATCTTAACTTCACACCAAAAGGTTCCCGTGAAAATACCAACCAATCCATATTTAGTTAAGTTTGTCTAAATTGGTATGTTGTCATCAAATACTCTTGTTATTAAACATAATGACCGCATGGCTCAATTTTGTATTAATTGGTGAAAAGTTTGATACTCCAACCACAAATTGAACAACTTATCTCCTGATACTTTCAAGTGGTTGTATCTTACAGAAATACAATAATAAGAAAACTAAGACAAAAAGACAATCTTGGTTGCAATAAGATCATGGTTCGATATCTCAGTATTATCCTTTATCCATTAGAAAAAATGTTTTTCAATTGACAAAGTTATGAATTTTGTTCAACTGAACCATGTGACAGCATTCCTGTTTTAAATCTTAAAATTTACCCCACTAGCATTTCACACTGTGAAAAAGACAAAAGTCATTTGATTCCACTAGAGCATCATTAAAAAAAAATGTTCCCTGTTATGTCAGTTGTCATAATACAATCTTTTTAACCCATAAGAACCCACTGTGACACTGGTATCACATACAATTTAATTGATCTGCATAGTCTCTTATATATTATATTATATTTTATCCTTGATTTTAATTCATGAAGTGTACTAGGTGACATCTACTGAACATCTTGGTGCAGTCACGTGACTGTGTGTCAATTTGCCTACCCAGAATCCCACATAATGTTCCTTCAAGTAGAAATGGGTCTGGGTTCTTATGGGTTTTAAATCAAGTTTAAACCAAACACTCCTAAAATCATTGAATGACAAAAAAAGACCCAACTATTTGGCCAACCCAATACTTGCACTTACATACCACGACCACTGGCTTAATTTTGCTTATATTCCTTTATTTATATTTTATATTTATATTTTATTGCTTAACTGAAAGATTTGTGGCAGTTGGAGTTTTGCATAAGTTACATTTCAGAGTAGAAAGAAATTTGTTTTTCGGAACGGTTTACATTTCCTTCAGGACAATTAAAATTGTTTTTTCGGGACGGTAGTGAAAAAAGTTTGTCTGGAGCCCTGCTATCATGTAACTTAGCATCCGTCGCTTAAGAGACAACTCCCAATGGAGTATACACCCAGTGACGAAGTCCTGGTTTCTGTTGCATGTGTCAGCTTAGTGATCCTTGTAAGTTTCAAGTCTGGCCGAGACCAGGACTTAATGTAACTTAGCCACTCTAAAAAAGCTAAGGCATTCAAAAAATGACAAGCACAGTAGCGTATTGCGACCGAGATGAGGGCCTGTTTTTTATCAATTCAGGCCAGGTTACCTGGTGGAGAGGGTATGATGTTGAGAAACGCGAAACCCCCAATGATACTAGGCAAACAAGATCACTGAGGACTCATCTAGGTGCATCTAAAAGGTGTATGATTCCTCTATTGATTTTATTCATTTAAAAAAATTTATATTTAAATTTCACTGCTTAATTTTAGCTTCAATTTTCTTTTTCAACACGTATGTAATTGTATAATATTTTCCATCTCTTCCAATGTGATCTTCTTTGCAGGGTACCCCTGAACGCTTGATGCAGCATTTAATAGAGGAAGAGAATTCCTCAGTTGATCCTACATACGTGGAGGACTTCCTGTTAACTTACCGCACATTCCTCCCCAGCCCGTCATGTTTATCTAACAAGTTACTTGCTTGGTTTAATAATAATGAATTGGGCAAATCCAATTTGAAAATTAAGGTAAGTACTAATTCTTCATCTGTAAACTATTCATGAACTGCTTCATATTACCCCTAAATACAGTGGTACTGAATTTTAAAATCAAGGGGAATAACTTCTGATCAAAGTTACTTCCCTTGCACCATTTGGTGAATTTTTTTTCTCTATTTTTTAAAAATCAATTTACAAAACAGTTTTGTAAATTGAATTTTTAAAAAAATAGAAAAAATTCACCAAATGGTGCAAGGAAGTAACACTGATCAAAGGTTATTCCCTTGATTTAAAATTCAGATTTTTATATATGAATTTGAGAGTTAACAGCTGACTTGTGAAATCCAGCCTTTTGTAATGCCAAAGTTATGTTTGTAGTTTCTCTCAAATAAAATGACTTTGTTAGGTTATATAATATAATTTTTTAAATTTAATTTTTCTCTTTTTGGTGTGTTAGCTGAACTAATGATGTATTGTTTTAGGTTAAAATGAATACTAGACAATACTCTATAAAATTTTAAAAATAAACCCCTTGACAACCAAGCTCATAAGCTAATCAAAATAAAACATCTTATGGTTTATAAAATGTGACCTTGAAAAAGTGTTGTGTGTACTTTATGTAAATTTGTTCTGGTCTTAATATTCATTAGATTTTGAAGTAAATAATTTAGACCTTTCATGTTTTTTGCATCTAATGTATAATCCTATGAATTGTGTAGAAGATTGTAGATTTTTTTTATTTCTCTTATAGGCCACTTATTTTAATTAAAATCTAAATGACATTTAGTAATGTTAAATCACCAAGCAAAATCATTATAAAGACAAGTAGGTGAATGATTTCTTATTTGTGAAATAATTTCCTGAGGATGTGGCCAGCATAATTAGATTAGTGGGTGTGGAAACGTCATTAACACACACACAAAGCCTATTTATTTATAATGGGTTTTTGTCTCTTGCTTTAAAAGTAGGTTAAATATTTAATATAGTATTGGGTTTGAGAACATTTCTAAAAAAAAAAAAAGAAGCATATCGAGTGGTATTAGATCAAATGTGAAACATAATATTTGCAATTTTCCAAAACCATTCGATTTCTTTGGGTGTATTTGCGTGCGTGTTTTGTGTATGTGTGTACATGTATGTACAATACACATCAATTAAGTGACATCACTGATGGAATGGCAACTTAGAACACTTGAAATTCATGCAAACATTATTCACTGTTTATTATTATGAGTAGGTCTTGTGAAGAGTATTTTCTCATAGGAATTTAAAAATAAAGCCTTTTCAGATAACTCTCTTGGAGAGGCTGCCCGTTGGAGGCAACTCTCTTGGAGAGGCTGGCTATTAAGCTCAATGTAAAGTTCTTATTTATAGAATTTATATTATAATTTTTTTTCAAATAAATAAGGGAAACTACTTTATAATCAGCATTTAATGTACTTGGAGTTATTTCCCTTTAGAAATTGGATTGTTATCATGATGGGTATGAGTGTCAATCCGACACTATTAATAAGTTGCAGGTTTGACTGGAACTTGCTCTATTCTGCAAGTTAGAACATTTTAACTGTATTGCGCTAACAAAGATCTCACTACAATGTGCAGTTTTTGTTGTGTTATGGTAACAAACATACAGAAATAAGATCATTATAATATAGATTGGTGTGTAGGGAATAGTCTTTTTAGAGTTTATCCCCTTTTAGTTGCAATTGGATTTTGGATGCTAGGAATTTATGGCAAATGCATATTGTAGATTTTACAAGTCCTAGACCAGTTTTCCCTTCTCTTTTGTAACCACTGACCTGACAATGGAGATTAGAGCTTAAGCCTAGTGATTTGTTATCCTATACTTTATCTCTGAGCTGTACTTGCAAGTATATTTTAGATTGTTAATATTCACATTTTCTTTTTATGTGTACTTCAAGTAGCCTTTTTTTGACAGCAGTTAGTTGTGTCATTAAGCCAGTTTCAGTTGAGTTGATTTTGAGGGTGTGACTTAACTAGTATGGGAATTTGTAGTCAAATTTGGTATGACCGATATCGGAATTGAGATTATTTTTTTAAATATTGATATTCTCTGATTTACTATCAAAGGAATTGTAAAAAGATAGCATTTTGATACATTTTTGTTGTAAGACATTTGGAATTAATAAATATGGCTTTTGGATAGAATCTTGTAAAAATGTAGAAATTGTTGTACTTTGTGGCAATGCAACATGCAAAATACTGTTCTTGCTTTGAGGCCATGCAAAATACTGTTCTTGCTTTGAGGCAATGCAAAATACTGTTTGTACTGCACATTGTCTAATCAGTTTATTTTGTGACGCTTGAGGGCAAATGTAGGAATTTTAAAAAATTCTTCAAGGGCTGATGAAATGCTGACCATTGAAGATTCACTGGTGTAGGTAGATTCAACAATGAAGATGTTTATATTTGCATAAGAATACAATTTGAATATGGGTGACTTTTCAAAAGATTTATGTATGATATACTTGAATATAATTGAAATAGGCTTTTTTGACAGCAGTTAATTGCGTCATTAAGCCAGCTTCAGTGTAGTTGGGCTGGGATTAAACTAATAAGAAAAAGTATAGTTAAATTTGGTATGTCCGTTATCAGAACAAAGATTATTTTTTTAAATATTGATATTCTCGGATGTGACTGTCTTTTCACTATATAAGATGTGAATTGTGGATTCCAATTGTCTAGTCACTTTAAACATCAAGTATATTTTAAAGCTAACAAATAAATAAATAAAATCTGTTTTGCCTTTTAAGGAACTGTTATGGCTTTATTAATTGTGTGTGTGTAAGAGAGAGAAAATGTGATTATAATAAGAAAAAGGGTATGTCCGATATCAGAATAACGATTATTTAAAAAAAATATTGATATTCTCGGATGTGACTGTCTTCTCACTTAGGCTGTCCCATGCGTTTGCTACTCTTGCAGAGAAGAAATTTTTTCTAACACCAGTGGAGGTCTGAATTTGTAGTTTATGGCTGTTTCCTCTGTCAATATGTGTTTGCAGTAACTTGTTATAAATATTTGCAGTAATTTTATTCCATGAATAGAACTGGAGAAAAAATTGTTTAAATTTCCTCGAAACACAATGCCTAAAAAATAACTGGAGAATACGTGGGTTGAAACGTTCTGAACAAATCCTTGAATTCCAATCTAGAATTTCCTGCAAAACTGACAGTTTTTAACATTAAAGCTTTGCCTAGTTTTAGTAATGCAATATTTTTCATTTTACAATAAACTTGAAGTTAATGTATCCTAAAAATTTGCAATATTGGTAAATTATAAACTTTGAGGGAAAAGGTTTTAAATGAATCTTTTAATTTTTCAGGTTGCCAGAGTAGTATTATTGTGGGTAAACAACCATTTTAATGATTTTGAGATGGATTCAGTAATGTGTGAATTTCTGGAGCAATTTGAAAATCTTTTAGTACAGGAGGTAAGTACATCAGTTTTCTGAAAGAGAAATGTTCAATTAATAATAAAATGTTTTACTGATTTGGATATAAGTTGAAAGGATGGAATTAAATACTTGTAAAATATAGTAAATACATTCATACAACGGCGAAAAGAACAGCAGTGTCTCCAACAAAGCCTTCATCAGATGATGAGCTTGAGGTCAGGCATGGTTTCGGTGCCGAAGCATGATTACCACTAATCCAGGGCGCCCCAGCAGTACCTCATGATACCACCATGCTTTGTTGGTTCTCCGTCACAGTGCAGGAGTGCCAGATCCATACAGATGTAGCCTCTGCCCAATCTTGGAGCTTATTGATATATTTCCTCCTTTCTGTTGACAATCTGAGTCTAGTCAGGTATGCTGAGGCTGAGTTGGCAACAAATCTTGGCATCTGACTTTGATAGGAAATGGCTGAGTTGGCAACAAAACCTCGACATCTGACTTTGATAGGAAATATATTGGTCAAACAAATTTTTGTACTTTTCCAGCTTATGTGCCCAGTTGATATTTTCCTCAAAAGGAATCATTAATCAACAATGTAAACCTTTTTGAATTAATTGACCCGATCACATGTATTGGGTGATTAACATGATCTCAATTAGAAAGGCGAGATGTTCCAAATTGACTGCGATGCTCCAGTACACCATCAAAGGAAAAGTCTTATTTACATTGTTGGCTTAATGGTATTTTTTGCCAATGCTAAAATAATTATTTCTCATTGTTTGGAGAGAGAAAAAGAAAGGCGAAAAAAAGATATCCGATGTTGCAGTAGTACTTTTTATCCCTGCCACACATTAATGAAATATTTCGATGCAAAAACTATCCCTGCCACTTCTTAATATTACTAGTTCTCAAACATTAATGAAACGTATGGCAGAGTGTTTGTTTATGCTTGAGAACTATTACGTGGCCCTGTCGGCTGGGGCCTAGAATATGCCGACTGCATACCCTGCAGAGGGGCCTCCTGTTTTTGCACCAAAGTCTCAAGACTCTGGTGAACAGTTATTTGTTTTTTTTAATTAAAGTCACAAGACTCTGGTTACGGAAAAGTAACCCTTCACCAGAGTCGCAAGACTCCAGTTAAAAAAAAATAAATAAAAAAATAACTGTTTACCAAAATATCAAGACACTATTTTAAACTGATTTCGGCATTAAATGACTCATGAAGAGTTGATATGCCGCTAAACAAATCAATCCACATAGTAGTATTACGAAGTGGCAGGGATAAAAAGTACAGATCAAAAAGATACCTGATGTTGCACAGCTCAAAAAGATACCCGTGTTGCACAGCTCAAAAAGATACCCAATGTTGCACAGCTCAAAAAGATACCCAATGTTGCACAGCTCATTGGTGTTAATTTGCCTGAATATTGTATTCAAATATTTGTTGGTAATGAAAATTTGATTTTTGTATATCAGTTTCTTTCTCCTGATGAGAGGAAATTAAAAATGAGTTCTCACAAATTGACAATGATTTATATATAAGTTTAACATTCTTATTGAATTGCAGTAGCAGAATTTATAAAGCAATATGATTATCTAATGATGGTAAAATTTATTAATTTTAGAAAATGAACAGCCAGTTACATCTTCTAGAGCTGGCTTGTTCTAGCAAAGCACATCCCCGAACTGTGACTCTGACCAGAGCAACACGTGAAGAAATCTTGAATTTTCTCATCATTGGTGGTTTAGAGAGAGGTGCAGGCATTTTTGTTTCTCAAGTGGAAAAGAGATCAAAAGCTTATGATGCTGGTTTGAAAAGGGGGGATCAGGTGAGTCTTTTAGCTTTTTTTCTTAAAATGTTACATTACATCATTCTATCCCCAACGACCGTCACCAACTGTATATGAGCCTTTAAATTCTTGTCTTCTATGATGTGCCCAATTTGTCCCCAAATTAACACTTGTTCTATCTAAGGGAAGCAACTATTTAATAGTTGCTTTTAATAGTAGTTTAATTTAATAATTTAATAGTTGCTTCCCTTAGAACTGGCATTTAAAAATTCTTCTATTTCATTACATATTAAATCAATTGTTCCAGTGTTAAAAAAATGAAAAGAAAAAAAATCAACTTCTGCTGAATTACTTTTTATTTAAAATGAATTTTACTGGCTCAGGGGAGATAAATCTGTAAAACATTAAATTTTGTTAAAATATTTTCTCTTTAAATTATAGCTTCAACTTTTTTATTTCTAATTTTTCTTTTTTATTTAAAGCATTAATCTGAATTCTATTAGCCTAAAGTTTGTTTTTTGGCTTTGCTTTGAAAGCCTCAATACCTTTCAACGGTTCTACTTTATCAATAACTATTTTCCTGAGATATCTATAAAAAACAAATTCATCTTTTCATAACAGTTTAAAGGATCTTCACAAAGATATGAAGAAATACTAGTTTAAATATAATGATTTAGATTTTGAACACTTGTTTTTTTACATCATACTGAATATATTAAAATACTTATATTCTTATTATTATTAATTATATCTTGGACAAAAGTAGCAATTTTACTTTTGTTTAAAAACGTTTGAAATCAACTATAAGACCATGTAAAATCTGCATTTTACTTTACTTATTAGCATGTAACTCTCTTTAAAAACGTTTTTCTTTATTTCTATTTATAGCCTTATGTTTTATTTCTAATTTTCAGATTTTGGAAGTAAATGGTGTCAATTTTGTTAATATCTCACATTGTAAAGCTCTTGAAACTTTGAGAGGAACAACTCATCTTTCTATCACAGTCAAATCAAATCTCTTAGGTAAGTATTTTTACTTTTTATTTATTTTTAATTTAAAAAGAGCAGTCCAACCTCTTATTTTAAATGTTACCCAAACTCTTTCCATGCTTGAATATATTTCAATATTAGTGCATAACAAATATATATACATATATAGAGAGAGAAATAAGAGGATAGTTGAATTCCATTAAATTTCTGAAATAAGGTAAAAAGTAAGGAAAAGCCACACT
>VCCN01001529.1:1917104-1928866 GCA_006491835.1 Architeuthis dux
CCAACACTCAAGCAATGCATTTAGAAATATGAACTATGTTTAATAGTCATGTAATGGCAAATGTTAGTAAATTATATACAATATATATGTGATTGGTCAAATCCCCAGGTCAGATAAGGGTCAGAAGGTCATGATTCCTGGGGCGTGGGAACGTATATGTTTGTAAACAAAACGCACGTCAGAGGTCAATGTACTAGCAGCTAGTGTATATTGACTTATCCTGGCTGCCAGTGTTGAAAGGATTAATAAATTATTGGCAATCCTGGTGTTTCCTGTTTCCAAATGGCTGCTGCTGATAGTGGAATTGGCGGAGTCGTCCACTGCTGCTGATGGCGAATTTAAAGTCAAAGAAGCAGACAACAATTTCAACATTTTTCCACTTTCTGAAGTGAAAATGGCTGAATGACGTATACCTAAATACTAACTGTAAACCCTAAAAAGAATAGCAACCCCAATGCTAAAAACACTACCCCTAACTTATCCTTTGTTCATCTGTATTTATCAAGCTTTTGCATGAAAAAAAAACCCATTAGTCTCTTGAACCTATTCAACAAAATCAAACCACACAAAATAATCCAATTCCTGAAAGAAATAAGACTCTACTCGAAAATATAATCACTTCATCAAATTACTCCACACCTATTCTCTTCAAATGCACATAAACCACAAAGATAAAACCAAATACACACTGCCCCCCGCAAAAAAGAAATCAAAACTGAACCGTACAATTAGTTAACAATATCCCTAACTAAGACCAGTTCCGGCATTAAAAGACCGACTAAAAGGTTAACATACCGCTAAACCCAGCAAACCAAACTAACACAGCATGCTGCCAAAAGACATTGGTGACTTGACGGTCTCTATTGAGTGACTAACTAGACCTGTTTTTTTGTTTCGTTTAATGATTTCCATCATGCAATTTGGAGTTGACATTTGTTTTCTTCTTTCCTTCCAGTTGCCTTTCTTTCCTGTTATTAAGAAAGATTTGACGTTCATTCACTTCGGCAATGATTCTGTTGTTGATGACCTGATCAATTTTGAAAAATTAAGGATGATTGCTAAGGAAATTCGTCACATATGTGACATGTGTTCTGCCAGATATGTAAGTACAATTCTTTTCCCATTAAAAGCTTAAATGATTAATGTTTTTAGGCTCTATAGAGTAATTACAATGACCTATTTGAATTTTGTCTGCCAATTTCTGTAATAATTCATTTGAGAAATAATATACATAGGTGAATCCGCAGGCTAATCACAAAAAAAGCATTTATTTTACATAACACATATTTCAATGCTCTTAACCTAATACTTCTCTATAGATTACATAGATCGAATATTATACAGTGAAAATTTCAGATCAAAATTCAGCTAACAATTGTGTCATTGATCCACCCTTATAGATATAAAAATCACAATTATTTTTTTTATGTATACTATATTTAACCCTTTTAATACTAACCTATTAAGGTGCTTACTGCTTGAATTAAAACGTCCCAGTAGACTTTTAAGAGATCTATGGGACATATATATATATATATATGTGTCCCAGGAGCTCCGAAAGGATTATTAAGAGTCCTACTTAAATATTTGTTGGATTACTGTGAAAATATTTTATAAATATTTTGGTATTTCTCTAATTCCAGGACGTGAGCAATATGTATCTGAATGCTCATAGTGTATATGGCAGCCACACTGTCTCCGGTGTGGCGACTCTGAAGCGAACAAAAAACAGGAGAGGTTCGGCAATACCAAATATTAAGAAGATGTATGAAGAGGTAAGTTGAAAGGCGAGAGAAGTAACTTATTCATTGATCACCCCTTTTCCCAATTTTTGTCATGTGACGGTTTCTATTGAGTGACTAACCATACCTGTTTATATTTATCCATTTGCTCAAAGGACCCAAGTCTTTTTTGGATATGCATTCTAGAATATGGCATCCTTCTAGAAAAAAAAGAAAAAAACTTATTAATATGAAAATCTTTTTTCTTAATGCTCTGTGACCTGTATCAATGTTTGATGTACCAAGAACCTTATTCTTAACATTTAAATTCATAAACTGCTTCAAACTGACAGTGGAACTCTTCAATGAATAAAATTAAAAAATAATGGAACTCTTCTGTGAATTGAATTAAAAAAAAAAAGAAAATTTTTTAAATCACCAAATGGAGATTATTTTAATCAGAAGTTATTTCCCCTGAAAGTGACATTCTATTTTCTTTGTATGAATTTAAGAGTCAAGTCTCTGAGTTTTGAAAATGTATTGCCATTCAGTGTTTTTCTTTCTTTTTTGTCTTCTTACAGTCTCAGATGATCAAACGTGTCAAATCATACTTGACCAAAATGCCGGTGATAACAGATGAAGACAAGCTGCAGGAACTGTCACTTCAGTGTGAACCGCCTCGTAAGTGACTCTTGTCCAACCCATCATTTCCCCCACCATCTATAATGTCATCCATTGACTGAAGTTTCATTTCACTTTTAGTCAGGGTTATTTGGGCATCTCGTTCCTAAATCTGCTTTTATAACTGCAATGGTCACGTGCATTGGTCACGACTCGGCCAGGGGATTTATTTACAGAGCTGCTCTACTGTTAACTTGTCCTATTCCCTCCATCTAAGGCCATTCTGGACTGTCATCCTCACTTTGACACGTGAGGGTATTGGTTGGAAGAAGATTTACCCCTTCCCTTTTCACACTGTCGGCAACTACAGTTTTTAATGTGGGTGAGTACCTGGACTTTGATGACTCTGGTTGTGTGCACCTCAAATGTAGAACTAGTCTCCTGGATCTACCTATCTATTCGTTAGCAGGCAAGGACAGTCTTTGTTTGTTTCTTTCTCTTCCAAATTAGTCTTAAGTGGTTCGGGATTGTATAAAGTTGGTATACATTAGTAATGTGTGCAGGTAGATGATCAATCTGTAGTCATTTATTTCTGTGACTGTTTTTATTGTCAAAGATTGGTTTTTGCACATTGGTTTTGTATACCAGCCACTTACTTAACACCGTTAAGACCAACTATTATACATCAAGACAATCTCTGACATTTCCCTTGGTGTGAATGTAGAAAATCTTGAGTGTAGATTTCCAAACTTTGTTCGGACAATTGAACCTCTTCTTAAGATTCTTGATGTTATCAACACAACATTTTGGCTGATCCATTCTTCATTTCTTGTCAGGTGTATAATCTGAGAGAAGAGGCAAATCTGACGAGGGCTGAAGAATGGATCAGCCAAAATGATGTGTTGATAACATCTAGAATGTGTTGATAGATTCAATTGTCCAAACAAACATTTTGAATGTTAATGATTCTTCTTAAAGTTATATATAATTAGTGTAGATCTGTTCACATTTATTTAGCTACTCTTTTTTAAAAATTTTAATTAAAATTTTTTTAAAGATTGCCCTTCTAGACTCATTTTGGACTTTTCCATTTTATATAGTTACTTGTAGTAGCTCACGTTCTTTGTCTCCATCTATTTAAAACAGTTTGGTACACTGAAAAAAATAATTTTTGTATTTTAATTCAAATGTCTGTAAAGAAGAAAAAGAATTATACTGAAATTCATATTCTAATTTCAGTTTTTAATAAAACTGTTAAATTTGGTAGACATTTTTTTTTGTTTCTGGAGAATCACAAATCAAAGTATTTCGAGTTGATTATCTGCAAGAAGTCTGGAAACCTGTTATAGAATGGATGGGATCCGCAGGTGTCGTAGGCACAGCTAGTCTTGGCATGTGTCTGTTTTTCTTTTTTTTTTGTTTATCGTCTTAACACTCACTGTTCAATACTGCTGCTGCTATTACTGCCGCCTCTTTTATACCCTTTCTTTTTTCTTCTTTTTAACATTTTGTTTTTTATTTATAAAATTCAGTTCCAAAAGAAAGATGTGGGGAAAAGCAGCTACATTTTTTTGTTCATTTTTTTTTGTTCATTTTTTTTTGTTCATTTTTTTTCTTTCATTTTTTTTCGTTCATTTTTTTTCTTTCATTTTTTTTCGTTCATTTTTTTTGTTCATTTTTTCGTTCATTTTTTTCGTTCCTTTTTTTTCATTCATTCTCTTTCGTTCATTTTTATCATTCATTGTTTTTTTTTCATTCATTTTTTTTCGTTCATTTTTTTTTTCTTTGTTTTTTACTAGTCACGTTTCACTTGTTTTTACTTAGTTGCCGTTTTCACTCTGTTGACGTTTCTGGTGTTGTGATAATCACTCACACACACATGCACGGAATCTGGTCAGAAAAATACTTGCTATAAGTGTAACAAACTATCCAAAGATATGCAGGAGTGTTCAGAGATGCTTTAAGCCTTGTTAACTTCTGTGCATTTAATAGTATGTCTGTAATATCTAGGTGGTTGTCTATCATTCTGAGGATGTCTGTGCTGTCATTGGCGGACGTGAATGTGGCTGACAAGTCCAATTCTTGATGCACACTTTTGGGGATATTGGCGTGTTGTGGTCACAGATGAAGAGCTCTTTCAACATTCTCTGGCTCTGGTGATCCGCTCTCTTCGGATCTTTTCAAAGGATGTAACGGCTATGTATTATGTTGTGCCTTATGGCTCTGCCCTTTGCATATGACTTCAGCTCATTTATAGGAATGCTGCGGTGCTTTAGGCTGTTGCTGAACTTGAATAGATTTGCACAGCAACCTGTGTGTGAATGTTTTTAAAGTTGGAGTGTTGTTGCACTCTCTCAGCCTCCAAGTTCGTTTTCCAGTGTTATGATGAGATCTCATAACTGGCAGCCTTTTTGGCTGCTCTGGTTGCCAGAAAAGTGGTAGAGTTTACCACCAGTCTGCCTGTAATAATAATTAGTTTCTCTTCAAAGTAGAACTGAAATAAGCTTTTTTTGGTTGAATATAGAAGTTTGGTCTTTTCTTTTCAATGCCTATACAGAAGTCTTTTTTGTTCTTTTGTTTGTTTTTTTTAATTCTCAGTCTTTTTAGTTTTCACTTTATATTATTTTATTCTGGAAGTGAATGAACTGTTTGCATGTATGCTTCTTACAGAATGTCCTGAATCTCAACCAGTTCTAGCTGAATATGATTTTTTTTTAGCTTTCATTTTCTGCAACTATATTGATAAGATGGAACCTAAATGCTTGTTGACATATATTCTTTTTCTATGAAGAAGAATTTGTTTTGTGGATTTTAAATTGTCATGTTCATTTTTTTAATGGAATCATCTCTATGTATATTAACACTTGAAAGCGACAGTGGAACTCTTCAATGAATAGCATGAAAGATAGTGGAACTCTTCTGTGAATTGAATATTTTTTAAATTAAAAAATTCACCAAGTGGTCAAAGAGGGGTAATTTTAATCAGGAGCTATTTCCCTTGTATAAATTTAAGAGTTAAGAACGGCCAAACTTGCCAAATCAATTTGCAATTCTTTATTATTTTAAGTTTGTAAACTGATTGCCTCAACTTATTACACCAGATCGGACTTAAGTAAAGATAACTGTCTTTAATGTGTATTGGGTGACAAAATGATATATTTGATACAAAAGGAAGTGATACAGCGAGTGATCCTAATTAATGGTAATATTAATGTACTAAAATATCCTATGATTATAGATTTACTTTATCACTTTCTTTTAATGTCTTGGTTAATTGTTCAATGGGTAGAACATTTTAAAGTTTATAATTTAATTTCCTCTCCCATGTAGGTGATACTTGTATGCTATAACTCATATAGGTAAAATCTCTTTTTATTTATAAAATTGCAATACAGATCATATATATATATATTTTCAGTATTTGGTACTATTGAATTCCCTGAGAGTTGACTTCTCTGGGTAATAATAGACTTTGAGTGTTTGGAATCTGTATTATTTAAGATAACAAAGCAATGAGGCAGAGGGTAATGGAAAGGTACCAAAAATATCAGCAGCATTGTATAGTAGCATTTACCCTGATGATGTGAACGTGTATACACCTTTCATGAAATACATGTATTGGAAATCTTGAGGATTCTTTTTTCTTTATTACTATATATATATATATATATATATATATACACATACCGGCCTCTCGCATTATAATGCGGTTCGTGTTATAATGTGGGTGGATGGTGGACCTCAAAATATTAATCTAACTGTAAAATAGCTAAATCTAGATCCAAAATAGCTAAATTGATCGCGGCTGAGTTATAACGCTGTTGGCTTTCTTGGACCCCAACACCTGTGTTATAACGGGAGGCCTGTATTATCAACATGTTAATAGAATTGGTTCATTTTTTTCTTTCTAAATTCTAGAAATAAACCCGTTTGTATCTTAAAGTTGTCTGTTTGAGTTTAAAATTGACAACCATTGGTGTCTATAAAATATAGGTGGAATATATAGTAGTAGTTGTATAATAACAAATACAAATCATATATAAGAAATCCGATATGTTGTTGAAAATATTTAATCAGAGTGCTCGGCATATGAAAAAGTTAATTTTATAACTAACACTATCATTTGGAGCTGATATTCTATATTGAAACAAGTTCTTATTGGTTAGCTGACTACGCGCGTTTCTTGCTTATCAGTCATCAGGTCAGCAATGTAAAAATAAAATATATATTTTTAAACACTAGTTAATGAAAATCCTTACATTGATTTTTCTATTGACTAGTTTTTTTTTGGTTTGCAGTAATTCTGCGCTTGAGTATGTGTGTATGTGTGTGCGTGTGCACAATGTTGCTGCTAGGCCTTCTATATGGTGTTCTGTGATAGCTTTGGCTGAGGTATCATCTTTAAACCTTACTCAGTTTTTCTGTTATATTTTGTCTGCCTCATTTTGTGCACTTCTCATGTGTCACTGAAATACATTTGCTTTTCTGACTTAATGATTTCATTAAGAAAGTATCCCTTTTGTATCTAAATGTTGATCAAACGAATCTGATTTGTTAGTTCAAATGTGGATATTATCCTGTGTTAACACTACAGCTGTTCATATATGAACATTTAGAAAAGTTATTTAACTAAATTTTGAAGATTTTAACTTTTGTTCATTTCCTGTATTGTCAATTAACTCTTAAATTCATAAACCACCTGAAACGGACGGCGGAACTCTACAGTGAATAGCGTAAAAAAATAGTGGAACTCTTCTGTGAATTGAATAAAAAGAAAAAATTCACCAAATTGTCAAAAAGAGATATTTCCGTTGAAATTGACATTCTATTTTCTTTGTATGAATTTAAGAGTTAAGAGATTATTTCAAATGACAATTCAAAATGAATCAATCTTAAAGTTAAAACAGTTCCATTTTATATTGGCAATAAAGATTTTGTGAAAAAAGAAAGCCCCTTCCTAATTACTATTAGGCTGTAAGGATTAACACACTAGTCCTGTTTGTGCACATACCTGGCAGTCAATGGTTCATGTTGCCTGGTGGTTCTGACTAGCTGGATACAGCTGCGATACCATTGCCAATGAGGGCCAACTGAAGTATGGTATGGCTCTGTAAGCAATAACAAGCCATGTCAAGCTGGCTCAGGGCTTGTCCTGTGATCAAATCCAGCTTGCTCAGGGCTTGTCCTGTGATCGAGTCCAGCTTGCTCAGGGCTTGTCCTGTGATCGAGTCCAGCTTGCTCAGGGCTTGTCCTGTGATCGAGTCCAGCTTGCTCTGTCTCCTCAACACTAGTTGCTGGGAAAGAGCCATTTTTTGGCATGCCAGGACCCCATCCTAAACTCTACTTCATGTCAAACTTGCTGCTTGCACACATTGTTGATAGTTTTTAAAATCTTTTTATTGAGCTATAGCTTCACATATAAGCCATGACATATTAACAGACTATTTATTGTCCTTTATGTAAGAAGTCTTCTACTTTACTGATGTACTGTCAGAACTCAAATCTTTAAGAGTGCGTGAAAGTCCTACTTGAAATTATATGCCAGCAAGAAAATTCTATTATTGTTAATCATATAGATGATGTGTTACTTCACCAATGACACCAATAGTGAAGATTAATACCCAACACACCAATGTGTGTACATATTGGTTTATTTTGCTTTTCCTTGCATTTGAACTGGATTGCAATGGTAGTGTCAACCAATCATATGATAACAAGTAATAACTCTGGTTTAAAATTATTTTATAGTCTACCAAGAACACTTACGGCCTTATTCACCTGTTACAGTGGATGGTAGGTCTTCAAGGTACAGAAGAGCGGGTTGTAAGTATGAGGATTGGAGTGTCTTCTACAATATCCAAAAGGATAGTTAGTCATTATTATTATTATTATTATTATTCATTTTTTGACTAGTATTTTTATTTCATCTTTATTTTTAGTTGCTTTTTATTGTGACTTACTCAGGCCATTAGTCTACAGTAAGTAAACTACAGATCAGGATAAGCTCTCGGTGAGACTCTTACTCGTGTCCTTTATAACCGTACCAGCTGCTCTTACTGACTGAGCTACGGGAACCCTACAGTTGGCAGAAGATCAAATCTAACATTTTAAACCTACCTTCATTCTTTCTCGATTCTCTCGGTACCGTATTTGTAATTGTTTTTATTTGAAAGTGTGAATCCATAGTTTCTATTGTACTTGGTCACCTTCCTCACCAGTATTATTTTGGTGCATCTTCATTCTTTGTCAACTGAAATTCTTATCAAGCTGTCTTATGTCCTGATCATCTTTCTCACAAGGTTCTCTTCAATATTTACTTATTTGTAAATCTATCACTCATTCATTTGGCTGAAAACCTTCATTCACCTCAACTCATTCATTATTTGTTGCATAGTATTCAATTAAATGTTCTACTGTTTTTCAATTTTATTTTTATTTTTTAAACAATATTTACATTTGTAATTTTTTTTATTTTTTTAACAATATATTTTATTTTTTTAACAATATTTTTTATTTTGTGAACAATATTTAATTTTTTTATTTTTATTTTTTGAACAATATTTAAATTTTTTATTTTTATTTTTTGAACAATATTTAAATTTTTATTTTTTATTTTTCAATCAATATTTAAATATTTCCATTAACAAAGTGAGTTAAGAAGCAAATAAGCAAATAATAATTATTGGAAAACCTCTAAAATCTTTGAGGCTATAGAAAATATTTCACTGTGCATGTCTCAGTTCAAACTATCTTATAACAAATTGGTTTCTGTTTGGCAGAACAGCAAGTTTCATTCACTTATTCTTGTTAACCCTTTAGGCTCCACTGTCGCCAAATTGCGACCACCCCCACTCAGTCAGTAGATGATATATACTAAAGTAAAATATTGCGGTTGTTCTATTCAGATTTTTGCCATAATTTTGTAATAAAAAGTGCAGGGTTTTTTGTAAAATGGTAAAAGTTGTACTAAAAATCCTAAAATCTAAGATGGCTGCCACCTGAGGACGTCATCATATGCGAATTAGATAATAATCTTTTTTCCAATATAAACATTGTGCCATACTGATTATTTCATTTCTATATAGCAACCTTCTATCATGAACCATTCTCCCTCTATAGCCCTGCAAAAAACACAAAAACAAAATTTACGAAATTGTTCTCAAAAACTTGGCGCCTAAGGGGTTAATGACCAAACAGTGTAAAAATATCCATTTATACTACCAATTTTTATTATTTTTTCTAATTTATGATTATTTTGTATGTTCTTAAATATCCACTATAATGGCACTATTGATATACCTTTATGTACATAATCATTTATTTTTATATAGAGTATTCAGTTACATTTTGTAATCTTTTTAAAAATTTTTTATTTTTATACACCTGGAAATAAGTCCTTTGACTATTTTTGTCATAAAAACTCAATTGTTAACTACTGACAACTTTTTGGATATTGTACCATATAATTAACAATATATCACCATAAACAAATTATTATTACTAGCTGAAATATCTGCCCTGATGGGCAACAGTCAATTACTTTTAAAAAATAAAAAAAGAAGTAAAGTTAATCCTATAGATATCCAATGTAAATTCGTAATTTCTGTTTGAACAACGTAAATTATTTTTGATATATCTTAATCCTATAGATAAGTGGTGTAAAAAAAAAAAAATAGAAAAGGTAATCCTATAGATAATCAGTGTTAATTCGTAATTTCTCTTTGAACAACGTAAATTATTTTTGATATATCTTATCACCAAAAAGTTTGATTATTATTATAAATATGGAACAGTACCCAATCTTTTTGAAGATATAGTTTTAAGAAAATGGCTAGTCTTTACCTTATGATTTGTGTGACTGATCTGTAAGCATTGCTGATAATGTTATCGTTTTTGCACATTGTTGCAGCTACCCGTCGAAGAGACACATCACCAGCACTGAATATCTCTGGACCGATGGGAACTGCGGTCAACCAAAATGATGAAAAGCGCTTGTATCCAGTGGGACCCAAGTTCGGTACGTGACTTAAGTTTCCCAAGTTTAACTTTCATTTGCTTGCATTAAAAAAAAAGTGTATTTTTTGTTAGCTGGATTTTTTTCTATATATTTGTATTGGATTGTTTACTTAATATTATTTTGTTATTGAAGAATGTTTGTGTAGTAGTTTTTGTTTTAAATGTTGTAATCTTCATATTTTGTTGCTTATTTATTTATTTACACTGAATGTTTTTATTAGTATACAAATAGCTGTATCATTTGTTTTAATGATGCATTGCCAGTTATATTGAACTGAGATGTAAAAATTAAAGAAAAAGTTAAGATTATTTAAAAAACAAAAAACATCTAGTGGTGTATAGAGGAAGAACCCTTTTTATAAAAGTGTTTTTATCGGGAATTAAGTTTTGTTAGACATAAAGAGCACCATTACCTTTCTACTGAAGTTGTTGATGTTTCCTGCACTTTTTGAGGATTCATCTTTTATAAATAAGCTGTCCCAAATCCCCAAACATTTAAATTATACAAAGCTGAATAAATTTTAATAGCTGCTCTTAATGTGTTGAATATAACCTAGTAACTATACTTTCGGCAGATATGTGGAGTACCTAATGCAACACTCTTGGCACATGAGGGTTTTAAGTAAATTTTAATAGTTGCTCTTAATGTGTTGAATATAACCTAGTAACTATACTTTCGGCAGATATGTGGAGTACCTAATGCAACACTCTTGGCACATGATTAAAATTTAAGAGAAAAATGTTCAACATACCAGGAAATTTGTTTGAAATTTGCATTTCTTGAAAGCTAACATTTGATGATTACTTAAAATTTGTTTGTGAGATTTTGGTCTTGGTATTAGTGTGGAGACCAAGGGTGTCTCATCTTGAAGTAACAATCTCTTTATCTTATAACTCCTTGGAATAAATGTTCCTGTCCTCTCCCCTGACAAATGCAGGTTTTTGTCACTTTCCAGTGTTGCCAGATTCGGCCAGAAGGGGTGATAATCCAAGCTTTATCTCAGACTTATCCAAAACAGGCATTGGAATAGCTTCGATTTTGGAAATCTTGAGACAGGCCTGTTTCAAGAGGCTGGTATGACTCACTCGATTTCTAAAATTCCAATCCCTGTTTTGGGTTAGTCTCCAAGTTAAAATTTGGATTATCTCCCCTTCTGTCCAAATCTGACAACCTTGTCACTTTTGATTCATTAATGTAAAAATTGATGAATAATTTTTGAGGTGGCTGTTTTTTCTTTCTTGTGTGGTGGTTTTCATCCTACTTACTATCACAGGATTAATTCAACTAATGACTATAAACAAAACAAAAAAGATTTTGGTTCCTTTCAGTTTTTCGATCAGTCTGCTTTGATGGCTCCTATCAGTTCATCTTCATTATTTTAGTATAAAATTTTCTTTTTCTGG